>JAJOOO010004476.1:0-76664 GCA_029582685.1 Solanum piurae | reverse complement strand
AATTATACAAAAGTTATACAAATTATATTATACAAATTCTGAATTATACAAATGCGCGAATTATACAAAACTAAAAAGCTGAGCTGTGTAATTATAGCTAAAAGTAAGCCGCGAATTGTAATTAAGGTAAACTATAGCTATATTAAGTAATTAACTAGTATATGATTGCTTATACGCGTAATTTTCCCTTTTTAAAATTTGGTTAACAATATTTTTAAAAAAGTAGTTAACTAGTATGGCACTATTGACATGGAAGTATAATTTACATCCATATTTACAATCTTATTCCAATTAATCTTACTATATTAGTTATCTCCCTATGGGTTCATGTTATCATTTTGATAAGATAATCAGACTCTAATAGATATCATTAATTATTATATCTTATTCACTTTATTTATGTCATTAAAAAAATTAATTTTATTTATATCGTATATAATATGCCTTGTAATTAGGGATATCACTTGAGTTTTTAATTACCTTTTGCATATTTTCTATGATTTTAATGTTAGAAACGCTGTATTTTAGATGTTTGATGTTAATAAATTATCTTAGGAATAAGTTGAATTTATTAGGCATAATTAATCGTTCTTATCTAAATATAACTTATATAAATTTTAAAAAAAAATCATATTGAGATAAATCATTAATTCAACTCTTGAAAACGTTTTAGTGATGGTGTAGAGAGTGAGTGCATATCTAGAAAACTCGAATACCTATAATTGAATGATATCAATAACGTTCCCTTCTATTGAGGAGACACAACCTTAGTTCTTAAATCCATATAGTTTATAATTATCACCCCCCTAGCCTGGGGAGGCGCGATTAGCACCTGATGCCTTACTTGACTAAGGGTGTGTTTGGTATGAAGGAAAACATTTTTCGGAAAATGTTTTCTAATTTTTTCATGTTTGGTTGGGTAAAATGTTTTGGAAATTATTTTTCAAATCAACTCATTTTCCTCAAATTTAAGGAAAATGACTTCCCTTGAGAAATTAAGGACAACATTTTTCAAAACTTTCTTCCAACTTCAAATTACAATTTTTTTTATTGAATTTTTTGTTGAAAAATAATTTTAAAGCTTATATTTTAAAAATATTTTTCAACTTCAATTCTTTTACCTCACCCTCACCCCGACCCCCACCTCCCGCAAGCCCCCTACCCTCACTTCCTGCAAGCCCCCTACCCTCCCCCTCAATAAAATAATAATTTAAAGTTTGTTTTTAAAAAATATTTTCAATTTCCATTTCTTATTTTTTCACCCCACCCACCCTCAACTCCCCACCCCCTACTAGCCCCCACCCCAACCCCCCCAAAATAAAAATAAATTTAGAGTTTGTTTTAAAAAAATTCTTTCAATTTCAAATTTTTATTTTCACCTCCCCCCCCCCCAAAATAAAATAAAATAAAATAATTGAAAGTTTATTTTTTTTAAAAATTCCTAATTTCTAATTTTTATTTTTTCACCCCACCCACCCTCGACCCCCCTGCCACCCCCTCCCCAAAAAAATAATTTAAAGTTGGTTTTTAAAAAATACTTTCAATTTTATTTTTCACCCCTCCCCCAACCCCACTACCACCCCCCCTAAAAAAAAGTAAAATTTATTTTTAAAAAATATTTCCAATTTCCAATTTTTATTTTTGCACCCCACCCCTATCTGCGACCCCCCCTCTCCCCCATCAGTCCCCCAGCCCCCACCCCCTCTAAAAAAAAATTAACCTTGTTTTTAAAAAGTATTTTTAATTCCAAATTATTATTTTTACCCCATCTCACCCCTACCTACCCCTCTCCCCAATTTTTTTTTACGTTTATTGTTAAAAAATATTTATAATTTCAATTCAAAATTTATTTTCTACTCTCTAGTAAAAATAAAAGATATTTTCTTAAAATTATTTTTCATTCATAAATCAAACACTAAAAAATCTTTTCCGAAAAATATTTTCTACTCACCAATCAAACATGAGAAAATAGTCAAAAATCTACTTATTTTCCAAGAAAACATTTTCTAGAAAAACATTTTCCTTCATACCAAACACACCCTAAATGTATTGAACATAAATATGAATAAACGATCCTGCAGAACATTTGGGCTGACAAAGCCACCATTCAAGACAATGGCTAACCGTAAGATCGACAAGGCCAGAAAAAAATACGTTGTTACTAGTAGCGGATTCAAGATTACCATTATGGGATGTTAATAGTTGTAAAAAATATAATTGTGAGGCTAGTAGGACTAGAACACACAATCTCAAGGAATTTTCATAATGCCTTAACCACTAGACTAAGAGCCTGTTTGAATTGACTTAAAAAAATAGTTTTTAAGTCAAAATTAAAAAGTCAAGCTGAAATGACTTTTAAGTCAAAAAATAAAAAGTACAGGGAAATCTACTTTTGGTTTTTGACTTGTTTTAAGTCAATTTTTGACCTTTCCAAACATTTCCTAACTTATTTTAAGTCATTTTTTATATTTGCCAAACACTTCCGAAAGTAAAAAATTGACTTATGAGGCTAGTAGGACTAGAACACACAACCTCAAGGAATTTTCACAATGCCTTAACCACTAGACTAAGAGCCCGTTTGGATTTCCTTAAAAATAATAATTTTTAAGTAAAAAAAAAAGTCAAATTGAAATGAGTTTTAAGTCAAAAAATAAAAATTAGAGGGAGACCTACTTTTGATTTTTGACTTATTTTAAGTCAGTTTTTTACCTTGCCAAACATTTCCTAACTTATTTTAAGTCATTTTTTATATTTGCCAAACACTTCCAGAAGTCAAAAACTGACTAAAAAACAAGTTTGACCAACTTTTAAGTCAATCCAAACACCTTCTAAACCTTTAACTTGTGTCAATTAGGGGTGTCAATGCTTAAATATGTATTTATTAAACCAAAATTTAATATCTATATACAATATAATTTTCCGATAAAGTGAAATAAATACGTTAAGAATTAATGAGTTTGAAATATTTAATTTATATGCTACCGTCAAGGAAGGGAAGGAAATAAGATACTGAGGATTTGAAGACGCGAGGACTTTAATGGTAAAGTATATTGACCAATCGAAGAGCTTAATTTAATTCAACCTTAGTTTTGAAAATAGGATCAAATCTTTTGAGTTGTCATTTTTGCAAATCAATGTCTTAACCTATCTTTGTCGTTTCTTCTATTCTCTCATTTTAACTTCAAATATGTCAATTAATTAAATTTTGATTTTACGATTTGAATGACTCTCCATTAGCAGTGCTGTTGCAACCTTGAACGTTTCTATGTTTTCTTTTGTCTTTTTTAATTTCAAATATTTGGAGGACTAAAGTTTGAATTACTCCCATTAGCATTATATTGCTTCAACCTTGGACTGACTTATAAGATGGCACAAACTAATTTATCACTTCAATCCACAGATGAACTCATCGGTTTCACTACCTTTAATTCATTTATTTTTATAATTTTAGCCAATTTTCGTGCATCTCAACTAATTCTATTATGTATTTAATTTGTTATCTTCCTTTAATACAAGTATCGAGTAATTCTATCCATCAAGATTTAAATTGATGGATAAAAGTTACTTAGTATTTTTACATATGCTAAAACTTAAATCTGAAACTTCATAGTATTCAATGTACTTCATTATCCACACACATATATACACCTTGTTTGTATGGTTGTTATCCGTTGTATTGTATTGTATTGTTAGTTTAAATACAATGTTTGTTTTGATAGTTACTTAAATTCTGTTGTATTGTATCATTTCAATTTATTGTTAGAAAACAACGAAAAGATCCATTTTGTGTAACGACCGATTAGGTGTGATTGCATTGTTACCTTAATATTTTCTTCTCATTTTATATTTACTTATTATTCTATAATTCTATTTTATCATTTACTCTACTTTTTCATAACAGTTCTACGTACCTCATACCCTATAATGTCTTGTACACTTATCATTCAAATTACACATGTGTCACATTATGTAACAAGAGAGAACAATACAATCTATTCAAATATTATATTTATTAAAATAATATAGTACAATACGATATAATACGATACATTATGAAATAATATGTAATAACAGACCCAACAAAATGGTATTGTTAGAAACACGGTATTGTATTTTCCCATTTAGAAGTCTACATTTGAGTGCGTGGACTGTTAAAATATTTTTGAAACCCACTTAGATGTGTCTGCCATTACTCTAATTGATAATTCTTCAGAAAACGTTATGTTCAAACTTCAAAGATAGTTACATTTTCTATCTTGAATAAGACCAATGCATTTTGATTTTTGTGTGTTGAAAATAACAATATCCAAAAAGACTGGCATCGACTCATCTGCTATATGTGAAGGAAATTATTTATTTATTGACATTTCTTTGAATAGACCACGTTTGGTTGTGCACGATATGTAAAAAATTTTGGAATCCAAACTTGAATATATAGATATATATAATTTTAAATTATATATGTATGTGTTCAATCATACTCTTAAAAAATAAATTAAATATCAATATTTGCAGTTAAACACGATGGTAAATGTAACTTTAGCTCTTTTTATTAAAAAGTGTAACGAATTATTAATAAAATCAGTTTCATCAACACCCAAAGTATTTTTCAATATTTGATGCTTTTCAGCTATTTCTAATTTAGGAAGGGATCAAATGTACTCATATAGTATGAGAAATAGTTTAAATATATCATTTGTTAAATTTTTAATCCAAATATATATTTTATGTTATATTTTCAATTCAAATATATATATCCACCTCAGTATACTTTGACACAAATTTACACTTAATTTTAATGAAGGAACTAATTTGTGGCAAGATAAAAAATCAATGACTCACTCTTAATTTTAAATACCTAGCTAATTCTTTTAAAAACTCAACCGTTTAAATTCTAAATCCACCTCTACTCGATGGAACTTAGCTTGGAACCCTAAAGTAATGTTATTAATCTTGAATAGTTCAAATCTTGGAAACCTGAGCTACTGCAGTTGACCACTACTAAAGACTCACTTAGCCATGCCCACTTTTGAATCAAAAGCTTTATCGAAGAAAAAGTAACGGCTGTGTGGAATACACTAAGCATCCATTTTAAAAAAAAATATTTTATAAAGTAAAAGTTATTTATAAACTAGTTTTCAGGCATGCTTTGAAAAAGTTGATATATATTTATTTATATTCTGTGTTACTCTCACTTTCTTATCTAAAAAATGGTCCTTCATAGCCCTTAACTTTAGGCACAAGTTTGATAAAAACAATAGTACTGTAAAATAATTAATTAATTATTGTAATTAGATGTGGACAAATACCAATTTTTTCAGGATATATTATTCCCTTATGATCCATAAAGACAGACAAACCTTCTGTTTCTCTCCTATATCTATATTAAATTTTAAATTATGGGCAGAAAGTACATGCCAGAAAATGTAAGTGTTCTTCTTTATTTTTGGCGCCGGAAAGTCCATATTGGAGGATAAAATATTTCTTAATAAAGGCGATTTCGTACCTAAGGAGACTCGAACCCAAAACCTCCAATTATACTCCACCACAATATTAATTGTCGGCTTCTAACATTAATTTTTCCCTCCAATGAGTTTTCCTTCAAAAACATAATAATTATATCTTAGCATTCTCATCATTTTTTTCTTTTTCCAATATATTAAAAAAATAAATTAAATTTATAACTACAAATACCTTATTATTGAATTATATGAATTGAATTTGAATGAATATCGAATGTAAATGAAAATTCTTGCTTGACAGATTTTCGAATGAAATATTTAAGTAATTAATTAGTTAAACAGCTAATGTATTGCAATTGGATTATTTTATATTTTTTAATTTATTTTGCTAATCGAATTATGATAACATTACATTAAGAAATATATGTAATACACATCGTGTGTATTTTAAACTAACTCCTCTACATTTTACACATACATCATTTACACATTTTACCAATTAGCAATTAACTTATAACTCAAGTTTCTACCTACACGTTCCTATATATTATAAAATTAATTGACTTTATTGCATTATGAATATATGATGTATATGTAGAGAGATACATATAGATAGGGGTGTTCACGGGTTAATTTGGATCAGTTATTGGTCAAAACCAAAATCAAACTAACTTAATCGGTTTTAAAATTATCAAAATCAAACCAAACCAAATATAATATACATTTATCGGTTTGGTGGTTATCGATTTCGGTTTGGTTTGATTCGGTTATTAACCATATACAAAAATAAAAGAAACATGTGAAAAAGAAATAACAATCCATTCAAAACGAAAAATAGTTAGAATGACTTAAATTACTGAACTTTCGATCACTAAATTTATTATCAATAAAACTTTAAAATTCACTATATTGGCCTAGAATGAAGAGACAATAACATTTTCTGTCTCACAAAGAATTGTCATATAGACACTCATATACATGAAATCAATAAGATAAATGTTTTCATCTTGGGCATTTTTGCTTTCAATAAGTAAATTATAATGAAATTTAATGAAAATATATATAAGATATTTAAAATTGTTTATAAAAACAATATATTAAGTATGTATATTAATAAAATATATGTATATTATTCATCGGTTCGGTTATTTCTTCAGTTTTTTCGAATAAAACCATAACCAAACCAAATTCTATCGGTTTTCAAAAATCTAAAACCAAACCAAACTCAAATAAAATCGATTTTATTTTATCGGTTTGGTTCGATTTTTCAGTTTGGATCGGTTTTTATCCAAACCGTGAACACCCCTACATATAGATATAGATATAGAAATTGAATGATTAATCATCTCATATTTGAAGTTTTGCTCTTATTATATTAAGAATTATGTTAATGGAGTTAAATAAATATTAATTTAATTAAAAAACAATATATTCAAATTGAATTATTCTTAACATTATATTAGGATTATGATCGATTTTAACTTCAATTTTTATTTCACATAATTTTACTTTTACCTTTTAATAATTAATTAATTGATATATGAAATTTTATTAGTATAGTCTTTTATGTTACCAACCTTATCATTACATTATCCGCTTTATTGAATAATAATGTGAGTTTTAGCTTGAATGCATATACAAAATTATTTTTAGAGAGGTTGTTTTCAATTAGAATGACTATTTCAAAAATGAGTTATTACATTTATTTTAAAGTTGTAACTTGAATTTAAGTTTTGGTATTCAATTTTCAGGTGATGATTATGAAATAAATAAGAAAATTTTATTTAAAATAGTTCTTATAATTGAGAAAAATCTTATCTATTTTTTAAATGGGGTGAAAAAAGGGGTGTGACAATTTTGATGATCCCGCTGGAATAATTAAAATTCAAGCTTTGTATATTAACCGTGTTTGACATTGCGCTGTCAAAAGTTGCTTATTTTTAGAATCACTTTTTAAAAATAGCTTTCTAGAATAGTGCTTTAAAAAATAATAATATGTGTTTCACTAATTTATTTGAAACGTATTTTTGATTAGAAAATTGTGTTTGACTAATCATTTTAAAAAAATGCTTTTGAGAGTCAAATTACGAAATCAATTCACTTTTAAAATTAAGATTATTTCATAGAGAGAAATTATTTTAAATATCTATTATTAATTTTAATTAAGATTTTATTTTATTAAATTAAAATATACATACTCAAATTTTCAATTAATATTATACGTAGATAAATAAATAAAAATTGAATATTGATATAATATTAACATGATGTTTTAAATATAATTAAAAATATTAAGAAAATTAAAATTAAAATATAATTTCACAAATTAAATCACTACATACAAAAATAATTCACCACAAAAATAAATAAATATAAGGGACATATTAGTAAATATGTATATATGATAGGGATATTTCGATCTTGAAAAAATATTTTTCTTCTTCTACTTTTTTTAAGAAGCATAAACTTTTGGTTTATTCCCAACAATAGAAAATTTGTTTCTATTTCCATTTAAAACAGTTTTACTTATTGCAAAACACTTTGATTTTTCAAAATAAATAGTTTTTTCTCAAAATAATTGTTTTTGTCCACCCAAACAACAATGCTGAACAAGCTCTTCATGTTTGGTTTTCTTTATTTCTTCGATATGTATATTATGTTTATTGGCCTAATATGCTCTTTGCTTCCTTATTTATCATTTTGATATTTTTGTTACTGTTACATAAATTTCCTTTTCTAACGCTTGTTTCTCTAACACATTCACCATTGTTCATTATGTTCATACATTTTATGCAGGATTAAATTACTAGTAAAACCAAAAAAGTTCTATTATCATCGATATGCTGATTTTTTTAAATTTGAATTGTCCACTTATTCTTCATTGTTATCATTTTTATTATTTCTAGATTGTTCTTCTAAAAAATACAAAATAATTAAGAACCTCATTAAAAATATAAAAAAAATCTCAATAATTTTTTTAAATATAAGAAAACAACTTATTTTTAATTTAAAAAATATCATTATTTACTTAATATTGTCACGACCCAGACCGTCGTGATTGGCGCCCACACAAACCCTCCGGTGGGAGAACCATTACTACAACCCAAACAAACAAATTTTATGAAAACTAAGGCATTTAAATAAACGGAAGCAGGTTTAAATGACTATAAAAATGGATTCTCCATAAACGCCAAGGTTTTTAACAAACAACTAATCAAACTAATGCAGAAATTCAACCCCTAGAACCTGAAAGTCAATGTACCAAAACTCTACTATTGACAAGTCTAAGAACAAGGGATACAACCCCGAAACTAAACAACACCTTAAACAAATAGTCTGAGTCAGAAAAGAGTGGACTTAAACAAGAATGATCCATGACAGCCTGAAAGAACTGGCTCACCCTTGAATCCGGTCATGCTCAATAGTCACCTAGCTGAGGTTTATCAATAGCCACATGAAGATGCCCTGTACTCAACAAAGAAAGAGCAAGTGCATTATCAGTACACAACCACAGTGTCCTGGTAGGATCACGCGGCTATCCCAATAAGTAAAACACATGCAAGTAACCACAACATTATAAAACAGGCATATATCGAACATATACAATATTAGTCATCTTTTCAGAATCATTGTAGCATCACATGTTCTCAATAATACACATTGGTTATCAATTTAGAACAACATACCGTCTTCCAATACCAATCATCATTAGATATGAACGAAATCATCACAAGTAGATACACAACACAATTCAATGGTCCTCTCACGAAACCCAATTCAATGGTCCTCTCATGGAACCCACACCCAAACTATTAGCATACAGAAACGTGGTACCCGATCCAATGTTTATGCCGGAACGTGGCAGCCAATCCCATATTTATGCCGGAACGTGGCAGCCGATTCCAATTTTTATGCCGAAACGTGGCAACCAATCCATTCAACAAGCCACAATCACAATCACAATGTACATTCTCATAATCATACAATCAAGTGTTGATTCATGGCATAAAATCATTCGTTCATACTCAATTACATTAGGTGTGATCAATAGATTTCATTCACATACATACATGCATTACAATGAAACAATTACAAACATTATCACATCATCATGAAATCACAATCATCACCTACCTCGAATCCAAGCTTGAATCCTCTAAGGAACTTGAATCTTCCCTTTACGGATTCTTCCCGCTTGTTCGTGGTCTAAAAATATACAATTAGCACAAAGATCAACAATCAAAAGTCTAATTATCCGGATTATAACAAACCTAATAACCCTAGACCAAACTCAAGGTCCTAATAACCAATTTAGGTTTTTTTTCCACTATAAATTCTAGATCAAACCCCTCCCCCATCGATAATGACCCACGAGATTATGTTCTACAGATCAAAAAATGGATTCGGGGAGTTAAAACCTTACCTTTAGCCTCAAGAATGGTGAAAAACGGCCAAGAACTCATCTGGGGTCGTTTCCTAGCTCTCAAAGTCAAAAAGTGTAGAATAAAACGTTTTTAGGGTTTTATTTCTGACTTAAGTCGCATCTGTCCCACTACAGCGGGACCCATCCCACTCTGGCGGCACCAACCCCTTTCTGGCGGCCTACACGGAGACAGAATGCTAAATAAAGAATTCCAAAGCCCCATTTCATAACGCATCATCAACCAGCGACACTCAGAAAATACCATCTACACTAAGTTCAATTTTTGGAGTTCTACTCACTCGAATTCAATTTCGTAAAGTCGTACGGGTTCCTTAACGTCTTAGCTATCCATTCATGTAATCAAAATCATAAATAAGTCACCCGATTGTTACCAGATTTCCCTAGACCTCACAGACTCCGATTTCGTCCAAATCTGGAGTAGTATGGGAAATCCCAAGCTACTACCAAAAAGTTTTCTGACCCCAATTCTTTCCCCCATTGGCTTTTCCCTAACGATGGAATCAGGTCGTTACAATAGATACCAATTTACCCGTCACTCGTCCTCGAGTGATCAACTAGAAAATACTGGCCAAAGTAAGGGTAGAGTAGTATCTGAATTGTCGAATTACTGGGGATACTTGTCTCGCATGCTCTTCTTACTGAATCTCATTAACCCCTAAGGGTTTCACATCTACAACCTCAAACCAACCAATTGAATACCTACACATCCTCCAATACAATGCCTCAATGAAGTCATGGCAATACTCGAGTGATAATTATTGTTGTATGCACACTTAACTAACAATAAAGCTATTTCCAATAACCACCAAAGTTGATCGTACACACGTCTACAACATGTTATCAAGGACCTTGACACAATTATCCGAACAAATCCTTTCTCACATAAGCATGATAACGTTCTAAATAAATCCTCGCTATAATTAGAAGTGAACTTGAACCAACCAACACACACTCATAATATCCAAACGATCATAGTTCTTAACAATATCTCCATCCCACAAAATAAATTTCCATGAATTTAAGTTATAACAAATTTGATCTTTAGAAATCATATACTCATCGAGGGATATGTCCAAGCATACAACCCCTCCAACAACACTATCGAAATGCTAGATTTAGTAATCGTATAATACCTCTTAAGAACAGTAGAATTGGACCCAAAGATCCCCACATTCAACCAAGAGAACATCGAAGGATTTGGTACCCCTAATCCACCACTAGGGATCCACCCACAAAAGTGAAAACACACGAGAGCATATCTAGTGAATCATACTCACAATACTAACAACCATCGTAAACACTCCAACCATTTACCTTATTATAAACCAACACTTTTAAATGAAACCTTTCTTAGGTACTTTAACAATCAATAGTGGTAAACTTACGACTCAACCCAGGTGTAAGTCCTTTCAAATACTCAATACCGGATACAATTGATCATTTCCCACCTTGCCAATTCATACCTTGACAAAATACATCACCACGAATGTAGACAATGAAAAATCTGAATTGTAATTTCCACTGTAGAACACAAACCCCTTATCTATCAACATTAGCTTATACCTAGAAATTTTTTATGAATTCATGGATCTTCGCTTATCATTGATCACCTCTCCATCGATCTTACAATACCTTTTGCTAATAATTCAATCGTACTCATTACTAAACTCAAAACAAAATAAAGCACTTAGCTGACTGACTTGTGATACTATTACCATAGCCATACCAAAATGAATGAAATCACGCGTCTCTGAACCCAATTATCTACCACTCTGAAGATACCTCTTTAGCCTTAAGAATCACATAAAATATTCTTGCTCTCGCCTCTTTCTAAAGGCTGTACTACATCCCATTATATTTTCCTTTATTATAACTCTAGCTCTTTAACATTCTATTCGAGTGGTGTCCCACCATCTCTTAAACTTTCCATACAACCACGTTACTCACCCAATATTAAAAAACCACGACCTTAGATACTCGCAAGTCGTACTTACTACACAAAATTTTCTTTACCAACAATTTTATTATATAGTTGCATCCCATCACAATCCATCTTTAACTCATACCACCATTACACTCGGTTAGCCCTGGCTATCACTACAAAGTCAACCTTTTCATCGACATGACACCTCAAACTCAGGTATACCCTTCAAATTCAAAGGGCTAACCCAATTTTATACACATTTACTTACTAAACTGTTCAATTACCTTCACCCAAGTATACTCAATGGGACTTTCTTATCCATAAGCCTGTCATTCCGGTATCAATCCACTCCTTTATGGCTTAAGACAAAATCACCAGTCCTCATACTACCCTCCTTCTTCTTAACAAACATGACATGAGCATCCTATAGGAAAACACTAGGACGAATGAAACCTTTATCAAGAAGCCCTTGGATTTGAGCATTAATCTCTCTCAATTCTGACACCACATGAATAGATTCAATAGAGTGAGACTCAACCTCAACATCCCAAACATGAGCCAAATAAGCCAAGCAACCCTGCCCCACCAGTTTCCTAGCCCGAATGGAGGATATGATCTTTCCCTACCGGGGATCACTAGAGTTACCGACTTGGTATTACAAGTAAGACCGGTATAATAGGGGGGACAACCAAGTCATGCCTAAGATTATATCAAGTCAGTCATATCCAACATAACCAAATCAACCCAAATCTGAAAATGCATATCCACAACAGGACAACACGATACCATGGGTGCCTATGACTGACTATTCAACTGGGGTAGAAACATGGATGGGGGATCAAGTATATCACAAACCACATCAAATCCCAAGGCAATAGAACTGGCACATATGAATAAGTAGAACCCGGATCAAACAAAATAATAGTCATTCGGGCATAGACAAGAGTAGCACTAGTGACCACTGCATCACACACCTCAAACTCGGTCTTGCCCAAAAAAGCATATAACTGAGCCCTGTCGTCTTAACGGGCAACCTCCTCTCCTCGCTCCACTACTCCTCTACCTGCATTACCATTTCCCCGGCCTCCACGGCCTCGCTAATTTCCTCCTCATATGCCCAGGTTCTTCATAATTTTAACACACTTTATAACTTATATTCGATTGCTGAACACTGAATTAAATCGCGAGGGTTAGTTCGGGTACGATTCGGGGTCCATAATTGTGACTAGGGGAGAACATGAGAGACATTACTGAGATTCTGTCTCGCCCTGTACCGCTCTGGCGGTCTCGCCTTGGCGGTAAAATCCCGCCCCAGCGGCCATAACAGAAACAGAATCCCTGCCAACAATTCTTCTGGGTTTTTTTCTTTCTTAAACTCCCCAAAGGTTCCCAGCTAAAACTAGGCTTTTAAGGAAATCTCTTTAGCTAGGGCAATCATTGTCTACCCCCCGGTCAACCCAACGAAGTACGCACTTTAGAATCCTTAAACATCGTTTCAACACTACCACACACATATCCCCAGGATACACCCAGACTTTCACACGGTTATCATTTGGTCGCAACGCACGTCCAGATTTCTTACTTACGAACTACATCATAATTTATCTAGACCCTTGCACCTAATCTCGTGATGACTTTCTTTTCACAACAAGTTCCACGACACTCAAGCGGTTACAACTGTCACAATTTCAACATTTAGGCCAACACATTGCACATATCAACATTTATACAAGCAATACTGGGCACATAATCATATCAAAACATTCAAGTAATACACCCTTCACATTCATAGTTAATTTTCAACAACTAGAAGCACACATTCACCGTTCCAAGTTACAACTCGCAGACAAGTCAAATTTCTTTAATTAGTTCGTTCCATAAACGACCATCAGCCATGCATTATACGGTCCCTAAGGCCAGATACCAATGAGAACCTTCTCAGTTCCAATTAACTAGCTTGTGTCCTTTTAGCCGGGACTATGACCTCTAGTTCACTTCATTGAGATACCAATTGGAATCGGGATATACCGATTGGACTTAACTCATACCACAAGAGACAATAGTAGCTAGCGAACCCCACAAAACTGCTAATTTCAATCATAGAACTTGGTCGAACCCAATTCTTAACCGTCTCAATCTTTAACTGATGGTTACCAGACCTTAAATCAAGCTTAGAGAAAACCGATGCACCTTGCAATTGGTCAAAAAGGTCATCTATCCGAGGCAATGGATACTGTTCTTAATGGTGACCTTATTCAACTGTCTATAGTCTATACACATCCTCTCTTGCTAGTGATGGTGTTACTGTTGTTGTTGCTCTAGCTCGGACCATAGAGTGAAGGAGGAAAAATACCAATTTGTATCACCCAGATACCAATTGGATTCAAGTCATAGCACGAAGGAGTAGAAAGAAATGAGTTTTTCCTAAAGTCCTATAGCCTCTCGAAGTAAAGTACGAACATCATCGTACTGTTCCACAAGACTCTACTAGACTCGTTTTGGTACAATGAGATCGACAAACCTAGGGCTCTGATACCAACTTTGTCACGACCCAGACCGTCTTGATTGGCGCCCACACAAATCCTCCGGTGGGAGAACCATTACTACAACCCAAACAAACAAATTTTATGAAAACTAAGACATTTAAATAAATGGAAGCAGGTTTAAATGACTATAAAAATAGAGTCTCCATGAACTCCAAGATTTTTAACAAATAACTAATCAAACTAATGCGGAAATTGAACCCCTAGAATCTGAAAGTTAATGTACCAAAACTCTACTAACGACAAGTCTAAGAACAAGGGGTACAACTCCGAAACTAAACAACACCTTAAACAAATAGTCTGAGTCCGAAAAGAATGGACTTAAGCAAGAAAAATTCATGGCAGCCTGAAGAACTGGCTCACCCTTGAATCCGGTTACGCTCAATAGTCACCTAGCTGAGGTCTATCAATAGCCACATGAAGATGCCCTGTACTCAACAAAGAAAGAGCAAATGCAGTATCAGTACACAACCACAGTGTACTAGTAGGATCACGTGGCTATCCAAATAAGTGAAACACATGAAAGTAACCACAACATTATAAAACAGGCATATATCGAACATATACAATATTAGTCATCTTTTCAGGATCAATGTAGCATCACACGTTCTCAATAATACGCATTGGTTATCAATTTAGAGCAACATACCATTTTCCAATACCAATCATCATTAGATATGAACGAAATCATCACAAGTAGATACACAACATAATTCAATGGTCCTCTCACGGAACCCAATTCAATGGTCCTTTCATGGAACCCACACCCAAACTGTTAGCATACCAAAACGTGGTACCCGATCTAATGTTTATGCCAGAACGTGACAACCGATCCCATATTTATGCCAAAACGTGGCAACCGATCCAAGTTAGTGTGCAGGAACGTGGCAGTCGATCCCATGTTTATGCCGAAACGTGGCAACCGATCCATTCAACAAGCCACAATCACAATCACAATGTACATTCTCATAATCATACAATCAAGTGTTGATTCATGACATACAATCATTCGTTCATACTCAATTACATTATATGTGATCAATAGATTTCATTCACATACATACATGCAACAATGAAACAATTACAAACATATATCACACCAACATGAAATCACAACCATCACCTACCTCGAATCCAAGCTTGAATCCCCTAAGGTACTTGAATCTTCCCTTTCCGGATTCTTCCCGCTTGCTTGTGGTCTAAAAATATATAATTAACGCAAGGATCAACAATCAAAGGTCTAATTATCCGGATTATAACAAACCCAATAACTCTAGACCAAACTCAAGATCCTAATACCCAATTTAGGGCTTTTTTCACCATAAATTCTAGATCAAAACCCTCCCCCATCGATAATGACCCACTAAATTACGTTCTACGGATCGAAAAATGGATTCGGGGAGTTAAAACCTTACCTTTAACCTCAAGAATGGTGAAAAATGGTCAAGAACTCGTCTGGGGTCGTCTCCTAGCTCTCAAAGTCGAAAAGTGCAGAATAAAATATTTTTAGGGTTTTATTTCCGACTTAAGTCGCGTCTTTTCCGCTACAGCGGTACCCCTCCTGCTACAGTGGCCCCGCTCTGGCGGCACCAACCCCGCTCTGGCGGCCTACACGGAGACAAAATGCTAAATAAAGAATTCCAAAGCCCCATTTCACAACACATCATCAATCAACTACATTCAGAAAATACCCTCCACGCTAAGTTCAATTTCGAGAGTTCTACTCACTCGAAATCAATTTCGTAAAGTCGTACGGGTTCCTTAACGTCTTAGTTATCTATTCATGTAATCAAAATCATAAATAAGTCACCCGATTGTTACCAGATTTCCCTAGACCTCACAAACTCCAATTTCATCCAAATTTGGATTAGGTTGGGAAATCCCACGCTACTACCAAAAAGTTTTTTGACCCCAATTCTTTCTCCCATTGGTTTTATCCTAACGACGGAATCAGGTCGTTACAAATATGAACTAGAGTGAGTAGTAAGTACTATGAAACATAGTGGTATCTACATTATGGACCACTTTTCCAACAAAAATTAAAAAATATAGCGGTATACTAGCCAAAAACTATCACAAAATAAGTAAATTTTATTAATTAATAATTTAGTCAACTACGTCTCAATAATATACACTAGTTAGTCTAGTAGATTATACAAGTCTTTGATATTCATTCCACTTTATTTTGGCTCATTTCATTTTCATGCTCAATAATCTACTTTTAAGGCATAATTAAGGATTCTCTAGAATGAGTCGTCATTTAGGGTGCATTTGGTAGGGAAGAAATTAATATTTTTGAGAAAATATTTTTTATTTTTTTCATGTTTGATTATTCAAAATTATTAGGAAAAAATTATAAGGAAAATAAATTTTTTTTTAGAAATGAGGAAAATGAGTTCCTTAATAGAAACAATGGAAACAAGTTCTACAAATTACATTTTACATAGATTGTGTCTTCTCCCTCCCCCAACTCACGTCATCTTCACTCTCGCTTGTGTAGTACCCATCCCCACCACGTCAATTTTTCCTGGTTATATACAAATACTTAATTTAGAATAATATTTTTTTATTTACACACCAAATACAAAAAAATAAAAAGTTCATTTATTTAAAAAAAAATATTTTTCATGAAAAATAACACAACCTTAGTTTCATAGTTGGCTCAACATGACACAAGAGTCTTACAAATACAAGATGTAATGTGTACAACAACAGACTCAGTGAACAAGATGTATTGCATTATTCTGAAAAAATATATTATAAGTCATCTTCTAAAATATTTTTTATCAATACGATTTTAGCTTGATTTCATCACCTTTTTGCATCTTCAATTAATCACCATATATAATATCACCACAATTACTATTGCCTGATATTTGAGGTGTCAATTCATCTCAAATGACCTGTCTTATATTATATTTGGATGCTACTTGCACTCTCAATTATACCTAATTAATTAGATTTACAGTGCCAAATAACATTTTAAAAGTTATTTAAATAATGATATATAGAATGTAGGTGTTCATATGTAAAAAGAATCAAAATTTTCAACTAATATACTCATACCACAAAAAGGAAATAAAAAGAGGTGTATATATATATAAAATATAATATTATTTTGAAGCAATGATATATACTAGGATTTGGTAAGAATTGAAGTTGGATGCTCTTCTTTTTTGTCATTGTCGGAATATGTCAACTAGGAAATCTTGATTGATGTTATTCTTTCTACCAACAAGCAAATAAAGGGAAAAAAAAAAGAGAACATGATTTGACTTACTCATGATGTCCACCATAAATGTCAATATTTTTTTACTACTTGGGATTCTATAATATATATGCCCTTTATTGATCCTTTGACAAACAATGTAATTAACCATATATCTATAATCTATCTACGCACCATCTAGTATGAAATAATACTATAATAGGCTCTAATAAAGAAGATGCATGTTATATTTTGTAAATAAATTTTCATGAACATTATTGAATTTGGGAGTTTGACAATCTAATTTCTATTTTGATGGATTGTGCCTCTATTGATTTTCTTCTTTGGCTTAATAAATTATTTTAGTAGCTTCCCCTCTTTCTTTACGGTCTTACTCTTCTAAGTTTCATGAAAAATTTGGTATCATGATTGTTTCCATTGTTCGTGTGCAATTCTTTATGTTTCTTCATGGTATGTGTAAATTCAGTTGAATCTCTTACCTACTCATTCCAGCTTATTTATACTTCATTTGAGGACAAATGCTTTCAAAGGGAGAGATATTGTTATACCTCGCAAAATTCTACACTAAAGAACTAAACTATTCATCCTAAGTGTATGCTTGCTCATGTGTGTTAAGGTTCATTCCCAAGTGTAGGAAGTGTATCGGATGTATAATGAAGCCAATACCTTAGTGAGAACATGAAAAAAGACTCGAATAACTTTTTAGTCGTGATGGGATCGTATTAGGAATTGACTTTTGGCCCGTTTTTATTTGTCTTTGTGATAGATGAACTGACACGACATATTCAAGAAGATGTGTCATATACTATTTGCAAATGACATGTATAATTTTGATTGATGAGACACGTGACAAATTTACCGATAGGGGTGAGGTTTGAAAACAAATCATAGAGTCTAAGGGAGCAGGTTGAGCGAGAAGACATAATTCTCAGAGTGGAAGTTCATTGACATAACTCATGTAGAAGTAAGGATTGATACACAAGTCATCTCTAACAAAGGATTTCAATTATCTAGGGTCAATAATCCAAGAAAATGGAAAGATTGATAATGATGTTACACATTGTATTGAATCGGAGTAGATGAAATGGAAGCTCGTATCTCATGTTTCGTATGATAATAATGTGCTACCAAACCTTAAATGTAAGTTTTATAAAGTTATGGTCAGACCATCTATGTTGTATGAGGCGAAGTGTTGGCCCATCAAGCAATCGTACGTCCAGAAAGATGAAAGTAGCAAAAATTAGGATGTCAAAATGGATATGCAGGTATACTAGAGAAAGTAGGACCAGAAAAAAAGTTATTTAAAAAAAGAAAGATGGGAATGACCTCAATGAGACATGATAAGAGATGCACGACTGAGATGATTTAAACATGTGATCAACGTAAAATGTACATATGACTCAGTTTAAAGGTGTGTGATTTTATTAATAATGAGCATAAAGAAGGGTAGACTAAACATAAAATGACAAACCTACAACTACTAGGGATATTACTTTAAAATATAAATTTATGGTCAAAGATTAGGATTGAAGGTTAATATGTAGTCGAACGTTGTCTAGTTACCTTTTCAATATTGTTATTATTACTCTCTTAATATCTTATTAATTCTTTGAGTTTACTATTACTCTACTTGTTATTTTCTTTACTTCAATTATCATATTATTTGTTGATACTACTATTCTCTTCTTCGTGTTTTCAACATAACTTTTTTCCTATTTTATCAAAAAGATTATCAAAAACAGTCTTTCAATCTTTATAATGTAGAAGTAAAACTGCATACACACCTTTTTTTTAGATTTCCTTCATGAAATTACATCAAATAGGCTAATATTATTTTGTTTTAAGTTGCATGTATATGCCAGCCAAAAGTTAAATAAACCAAAACACAAAAGAATCACGAATATACTTGTTTATAAGAAAAAAACAAGAACTGAAAATTCTTGTTTTTTATGTCATGCTTGTTGTGTACATGCTATGTATGATCATGATAATGATGATGGTGACAGTAAGTGGAAAAAATATATATACAAAAATCGAGGGGGCGCATGCAAAACATCTTTCATTATTCTGTCTTCTTTATTTTTTGCCTTTGCTTTTCACTCCTCTAAGCAATCTTTTTTACTTTTTTTAACCTTAAGCTTCTGTTACTATATTTTCCTATTTCCTACTTACGCATGACATATCTTCTTTTCACAAAATACCCCTCATTTTTCCTTGTGTTTTCATACTCTACCATTTTCACTTTTTCTATATTCTTTAGCAAATTAAAATAAAAAAAATAATTAAGTTAAAACTCTTTTACATAAATTGATATACAGAGTATTATTTGGAATACTTATTCTTCACAACTCAGAGATTATGATTAGCTAGCAAAGTTTTGCCTTTTGGTTTATCATGATTATGTTACATTATATTTGTAGAAAAATAGAACCTACTCTTTTGAATCCCCACTTGTTATTAAATATTTACCACAAGTTACCTTACATTTTTTTTTTTAAAGAAAAAGTTGATCTGGTATTTGATACCTGTATTGAAGTCCGATTAATCTAAATTTATGTTGCATAAGGAAATATTTACCACAAGTTACCTTACATTTTTTTTAAAAAAAGTTCATCTGGTGTTTGATACCTATATTGAAATTCGATTAATCTAAATTTATGCTGCATAGAACCTACACTTCCTATCAATTTTTTTTATACCCAAATAAATTCGAGATCTTAAATTAAAAATCAAGTGCACAACATATCATTACACTTCTATTTTTAGGAGATATTCATCACTCTTCTGTTTTTAAAAAAAAGAAATATACTATATTAGAGATGAAAACCAATTCTCTTTTTCTTTAGAAACAAATTTAATATAGCACAAAAAGAAGAAGAGTAAAATGTACTCAAATTATTACTATTTTATAGGAGTGGGGGAGGGGGCATTAATGTCAAAAAGTGAAGACAGAGCAGAGCAGGCTACCAACTGCAGTGGGACTTTTTCTTTTTGTGTCTCTCACATTCCCATCTTTTTCTGATGTTTTAAGACAGACAGATTGTAGTTTTGCAGAGTAAAAGATACCAAAACACATACACTGTTCTGTTGCTTTCAACTCTTTATCTTTACCCCCCACCCTACCCCCTCCTTTCTTATGTAATACACATAATTCTTGGAAAAAAAATAATAGCACTAGAGGCAACCCCATTTGTTTGATTATATGCAAAGTAACCAAAATGGTGTTTCCCATTTAACTCTCCCATTTGTATGCATAAAAAATATAAAAGAAAGACCACCATCCTTCTTCCCATTCTTGTATAGAGTGAAAAGTCTTAGCTGTTATAAGAGAAAGATTGTGTTTTTATTACTATTTTTTTTCTTTCTTGATTTTGTGGGAAATTGTAACTCCATGATCTGATGAAGAAAGATCTATGTTTTGTGCTTGACGCTGCGTGGTTTTGAAGGGATTGTGTGGGAATTGAAGGACAGCCTTTTTGGGTGTTGAGGAAATTTTAATTGTACAAGGTTAGAAAATCTTTGTGTGTTTATACATTTCTTGATTTCTAAGACTTTGAAAGTTCTTATGCTTAATACACAAGTTCCCATTTCATATTATTCAAATGTTTTTCATTCCCACATGGGAGTTTTTCTAAAATACTTTATTATAATACATATATGTCTCTATATCCTTATATACACATGCAGAAATCTTGGGAGTTTGTTGGGGTAAAGTGAGTAGGAAGGATATTTGCTATTAAATCCCTTTGTTGACTAGAGAAAAAATTTGTCAAGTTTGTACACTGCAAGTGCTTGAATCAATCTTTCTTTGGGATTTGTGGTGTTAGGTGTACAAGAATTTTCTTGAAGCAGTTGTAATATATATAAGATGTGGGAAATGAATATAAAGCAGGGGATCTCTGTTTTTTGAACTTTGTTTTGTTATGTTATCCTTTTTTGGTTCTCAAAATTGATATTTTCTTGAAGTGTGATGATGGCTGTGACATCAAACTGTAAAGACAAATTTGGGATGGATAGTGGTAAATATGTGAGGTACACTCCTGAGCAGGTAGAGGCTTTGGAGAGGTTGTATCATGAATGTCCCAAGCCTAGTTCACTCCGTCGTCAGCAGTTGATTCGGGAGTGTCCAATTCTGTCTAATATCGAGCCAAAACAGATCAAAGTTTGGTTCCAGAACAGAAGGTATTGGGAAAGTAGCTTTGTTTTGATGTTTTGAGTTCTTATTATATTGGAAAATATTGTTATTAAGATGGTTATGGTATTGTGTTCGTGTAAATGTAGATGTAGAGAGAAGCAACGTAAAGAATCGTCGCGCCTTCAAGGTGTGAACAGAAAATTGACAGCAATGAATAAGCTGTTGATGGAAGAGAATGATAGGCTGCAGAAGCAAGTTTCACAGTTGGTGTATGAGAATAGCTTTTTCCGCCAACAGACTCAAACTGTAAAGCAATCTGTTCTTATTATACAACTTAATGTTTCAATTTTAAAGAATTAATTCGAGTTTGTGGTAACTGTCATACTTTTAAATTGCAGGCAGCCTTAGCCACCACAGACAACAATAGTTGTGAATCTGTGGTGACGAGTGGTCAACACAACTTGACCCCTCAGCGTCCACCAAGGGATGCAAGCCCTGCGGGGTAAGTAGATATTCTCTGAGTTTGATTTCCTTTTTGTGTGTGTGTTATTATTTTACAAGCTTTGTATAATGATATTTGAATATATTTCCAGACTTTTGTCCTTAGCAGAGGAAACTTTAACAGAGTTTTTATCAAAGGCAACTGGAACTGCTGTGGAGTGGGTCCAAATGCCTGGGATGAAGGTTTGTTTCATTGCCTATCTTTCAATTAATACATGTCATGAACGAAATTTTGGAGTGTTGTTTATCAACTTCTAAATTGCATCAATATATCGCAAGTCGTTAGAGGATTTGATGTATGACACTCTAGAGGATTTGATCATGGACACACTTATATGCACAACGTTTGATTACATAATAGCTAATTTGAACAGAACATTATGTCGTCATAATCTTAATAATGTTTTTCTTTCGTGCCTGCAGCCTGGTCCGGATTCCATTGGAATCATTGCAATTTCTCATGGTTGCTCAGGAGTAGCCTCGCGTGCTTGTGGCCTTGTGGGTCTAGAGCCTACAAGAGTAAGTTTCTTGGTCAATTCAGTTTTGTGTTTTCCCTACTGAAATTCTAAGTATATTTGTGCTTCTGTTTAATATAGGTTGCTGAAATTCTTAAAGATCGGCCATCATGGTTTCGTGACTGCCGAGCAGTGGATGTTCTCAATGTGATGTCCACTGGAAATGGCGGAACCATTGAATTGCTATACATGCAGGTTAGTTTTAGAATAAATCCTTGCTGTATTTTTTGTTGGTGTAAGACAAGTAATCACAGAATATAATATTCTGACTTTTTTTCAGCTCTATGCACCTACTACACTGGCACCAGCTCGTGACTTTTGGTTAATGCGGTATACATCTGTTATGGAAGATGGTAGCCTTGTGGTATGTATCTAAGATCATTATGTTCCTCGTAAAATTATCAAATAAAAGGTGTTGCCTTATTGCAATTGAAAGTCACACATACAAAGTAAAAATCCTTCCGTTGTTATTATGATGATGCAATATACATATATTTCTATTGTAGATATGTGAAAGATCCCTGAACAACACTCAGAATGGTCCTAGTATGCCACCGGTGCAGAGTTTTGTGAGAGCAGATATACTGCCGAGTGGATATCTGATACGACCCTGTGAAGGAGGTGGTTCAATCATTCACATAGTTGACCATATGGATTTAGAGGTGTGTTAACTTATAAATTGCATGATTTTTCTTCTCCGTACTAATTTTCTAATAAATGTTGCTAATAATTAATCTTTGTCAGCCATGGAGTGTGCCTGAAGTGTTGCGTCCACTGTATGAGTCATCAACACTGCTTTCACAGAGGACAACTATGGCGGTACGATTAAACTTCTGAAAAACTTGTTTCTCTTTCTTTTATCATCATTTCTAGCTAAATTCCTAAGATAGATATCAAAATGCGAATTATAGTCACCGGAAGTTCTTAGTTAATGCGGTACTGGTGTTTTAACATATTTCAGGCATTACGTCACTTGAGACAAATTTCTCAAGAAATTTCACATCCTACTGTCTCTGGCTGGGGAAGAAGACCTGCAGCGTTACGCGCACTTGGTCAAAGATTGAGCAAGTTGGTCTTTCAATCCCTTATGTTTTTTCGACCTCTATATCATTTTTATTCCATTTGTGACTGAACGTCTAATTCGCATTGTGAAGGGGTTTTAACGAGGCTGTTAATGGTTTTACTGATGAGGGATGGTCTATGCTTGAAAGTGATGGTATAGATGATGTTACCATTCTTGTCAACTCATCACCCAGCAAATTGATGGGTGCAAATATCTCTTATGCCAATGGATTTCCATCCATGAGCAGCGCTGTGCTTTGTGCCAAGGCTTCTATGCTTTTACAGGTATCAATTTGTCGACCAATCTGGGATTTAATATGCAAAATCAGGTTGATCAATGTCGTACTCTACACCATGTAGTTCTTTTTGGAATGGAAGGAGTAATTATCATGTATTCAATTTCCAAGGTTTTACAAAGTTTCAACATAAATGGGAGCTTTACATTAGTAGATGCAGGGAAAGTTATAGTAAGCGGAATAAAAGATGGGCTTAAAAATACTTTCTTTGAGACGTAAAAGTTTTATTTTCGTCAATTGGATGCATTGTTGGAATTTCTGCATGTTCTTTAGATATTTTCCTGTATTCCAGTCTGTGAGCGCTATATGAACTTCTGGACCATGTTCAGTTTTAGCAATTTCCTAAAAGTTATTGCCATTTGTCGTTAGATGAACTTGTCTCCTTCTGTAAGAATTTCCAATATCTGTTTTAATGTTAAATAAGTAATATATTGACTATGTGCGGGCCATTCTCTAAAAATTATTTTGTGAAGATCCTAGTTTCCTCGGAAGCTTATGTTCTACTTCTGTTTCTTATTAACGCTCTCTTTCTTATAAAACCTGTTTCATCACATCTCGTTTTTTTTTGGCAGAACGTACCTCCAGCCATTCTGCTAAGGTTCTTGCGGGAACACCGATCAGAATGGGCAGACAGTGGTATTGATGCTTATTCAGCTGCTGCAGTTAAAGCTGGTCCATGCAGCATACCAGTCACTCGAACTGGAAGTTTTGGTGGACAAATCATTCTTCCACTGGCTCACACTATTGAACATGAAGAGGCAAGTGACTAGTTCGGAATTGTCTCTAGTATATTGCCAGAACGCCTCGTTCTTACTTCTTCATTTTCATATATTATGCTTTATAGGTAAATATATTATTAATATTTC
Source organism: Solanum piurae (assembly GCA_029582685.1). NCBI lineage: Eukaryota > Viridiplantae > Streptophyta > Magnoliopsida > Solanales > Solanaceae > Solanum > Solanum piurae. The sequence continues at coordinate 51,687 of JAJOOO010004476.1, read as the reverse complement.
TTGCCTCTTAAAACAGTTTATGGAGGTGATAAGACTTGAAAGCATTGGCCACTACCAAGATGACATGATAATGTCTAGTGACATCTTCCTTCTGCAAGTACGTTTTTGTTCTCAAAATAATTTGCATCACTCTATGTTTTCCTAAATTGGATTTTGGTGCAAGAATTATTGTCGTAGCAGCTAAACGTTTACTTTCACTTGTGAGTGTTAGTTCAGTTTTACTTTTATCCTTTGTGAGACTTTTACCTTAAACCCCTCATGGAAGGTGATGCATCATCGATAAATGTTAGTTGAATAGTAGCCAACTGTCCACAATCTGCTGTTCAGTTTTTAACCCTTTGTGTTATACTTTCTGCCACCTCTATGATTAATAGATCCTTATTTTTGAAATGCGCAGCTTTGTAATGGAGTGGATGAGAATGCTGTTGGAACATGTGCAGAGCTCATGTTTGCTCCTATTGATGCCTCATTTGCTGATGATGCTCCTCTCCTTCCCTCTGGTTTTCGTATCATTCCTCTGGACACCAAGGCGGTGAGTATACTTGCTAAATGTAATCTGGAAGTGCAAGTTTTTTCAAAGTTTTAGTAATTTACTTCTCAAGTCAATGCAGGACGCGTCTAGTCCAAACCGCACACTTGATCTTGCATCAACTCTTGAGGTTGGACGTGCTGGAAGTCGACCAACAGGGGATCATTCCAAGAATTCTGGTAGCACAAAATCGGTTATGACAATAGCATTTCAATTTGCATTTGAGATTCATCTTCAAGAAAGCATAGCTGCTATGGCACGTCAATATGTCCGCAGTATCATATCATCTGTTCAGAGGGTTGCTTTGGCTCTCTCTCCATCCAGTATTGGTTCTCTCCCTGGTCTAAGGTCTCCACCTGGCACACCTGAAGCACAGACTCTTGCCCGTTGGATTTGCCAAAGTTATAGGTATGTTGCTTGGTTTACGTATATATCACCACCTGATATAACCTCAAAACTAGAGTATCTTTTGTATTATGTGCATCAAGCAACTACTTGGATCAATCTCTGACTGGTTCTAATATCTTTTACATTGGTTGCCTTCTGTTATGTAATTCTACATTATTGCGTGAATATTTATATGAACTCTTCTCTTGCAGGTTCTTCTTAGGCGTGGAGCTGCTCAAATCTGCTAGCGGAGGAAGTGAATCCATCCTGAAAGAAATTTGGGATCACTCAGATGCTCTGATGTGTTGCTCTATGAAGGTATTAAATATCTACAAACCAAATATCTAATTTTCATGAAGTTCAATTAAGTCGCAGTTTGAGGTTTACCATCAGATTCCTGCTAGTAATGATATATAAAACATACTTCCCAGTTTTACTCAACTAGTTGTTTGCTTCTTGCTTCGCAATTGTTAGTGTTTTTCTTAACCTGTACTTTTGATGGCAGGCACTGCCAGTTTTCACGTTTGCGAATGAGGCCGGACTTGACATGCTAGAAACTACCTTGGTAGCCCTTCAAGATATTAGTCTGGAAAAGATTTTCGACGACAATGGAAGAAAGGCGCTCTACTCTGAGCTTCCACAGATAATGCAGCAGGTATGTGCATTTTTCACTAGTCTAAAGGATATACCTATGTAATTTCCTGCTTTTGTTCCTCTATTTATTTCAAAACCGACACGCTATCTTTGTTGGTAAGACTGTGAGCAGCCAAGTTGTTTTCTATGCTTCTGCTATGTAATCGAACCATCATTACTACTGCATGTTAACGTAATGAACGCGTAACTCTATTTATGAACTTTCAATGTGTAGTTATTCTTCACTAACTGGATTTCACATCTTACATATGTTTTTGCAGGGTTATGCTTGTCTTCAAGGTGGGATCTGTTTGTCAAGTATGGGAAGACCAATATCATATGAGAGAGCAGTAGCTTGGAAAGTATTGAATGAAGAAGAAGATGCCCATTGTATATGTTTTATGTTCATCAATTGGTCTTTTGTCTGATATTTTGCACATCAATGTAGGAACTAATACAAACTTAGATCAGCAACACCTCTTTTTTGAATCATACTTTATGGATCAACCTCCTTGCATTTATACCTTCTTTTAGCTTTGGTTTCTAACTTCCTCTTTACTAGAAGCAATTTCACATTACATTATTTAGCTCATGCATTATTTGGAAGATTGATTGAGGGAGTAGTATTTGGCTTGTAGGAAAATGTTTTTTCAGGAAGATATATAAAGGGTCTTCTTAGTTATTTTTGGTATTTGGTAGGTAAATAAAAAATACCAAATTTATATATAATTTAGACAAATACTACAAGGAATTGAAATGGGAGTGAGGTGATACTAAACATATAACTTGTTTCTTCAATTCCCTCTATGAAGTTTGTGGCATCTATTTTTATCCCAACTTTTGTGTATTTATTGGTGATGATTATTAAAGGTTTTTTTTTCAATAAAAAATCCACTATTTTGAAAATAAATTATTTACTATTCAAAGATGCTATTTGAAATTAAGTATTGATATTTCAAGTCATCATATTCAAATTTTCAACTAAATAAAAAATGTGATTATAATTTCTGTCCCACAATCATCATTATATACATGCACTGTTATCTCATAAAATGAAAATTATCAAAAATTAGAGATAAATATTACATACAAATATAAGAGCAAAAACAAAGCTTTGAGATTTGGGAGAGAAAGAGAAATTGTGCTAGCCGATGAAGAATGTTTGAACATAGGAAGATTGGGGGAGAAAGAGAAATACAATCTGAATTATAAAAGGGATTCATAGTACATAGAGGAGAGAAATTCACTTGAAATAATTAGGTATTAGCTAGAAAATCTAAAGCCTATCTACATTTGATAACTTTAGAGGATTCTTTTAAAATGACTATAGTTTGTTGGGTATTATTAACAATCTATAGCTCTAGTTTCAGTAATTAATCATAGTAATTGTTTGAGATGTTAGGCGATTTTATGCATTGTAATAGTATGAATCACATTTAGGCTATATTGACAAATACAAGTTGTATCGATGAATACAAACTATATCAACAAATATAGTTTATATAGACAAATATAATTTGTATCTGCAAATACAGTTTGGGTGTATACAAAAATACATACAATTAAAAAATATCAGAGACTGTATTCATTTGCTCTAATTTCACTTGTATTCATTTTCTCTTGTATCAGTTGTATTTATTTGTTCTTTATCACTTGTATTAATTAATTCACTTTTGTATCACTTGTATCCATTCACTCTTGTATTACTTGTATTCATTCGCCCTAATACAAAGACAAAGAGAGAGGTGCAAAAATACAAAAATACAGAGAGAGAGGGGTGAGGAAGGAGAAAGGAGAAAAAAGAGTGGTGAGCGAGAGAGGAGAGAGAAGAGAGGCTAACAAGAAATGGAATAGAGAATAGAGACGCTGGAGAGAGTAAAGTATAGTTATAAAATGTAGTTTTTTAAAAGTATAACTATGAATAGTAAATACATAACACATATTTACTATATCATGTAAAGTTTCTTTTCCGATGAATAAATTGCTTGATTACGATCCATAACTATATGTTAGAAGAAGGAGAAAGACGAGTGGCATTTTGGAGAGAGAGACCAAAAAGGCTAGTGACATTTTGAAGAGAGAGACGAAAAGGGCGAGTGGCATTTTGGAGAGAGAGGATAAAGACTTGTGTATTTGTTGTATCATGTTGTATCACAAATACAATTGATTTTTATCAACGAATATCATTGTATCAAGTTGTATCAAGGAAAACAATTGTATCAAGTGTATCGTTTCCTTACGTATTCACTTTGTCAAGTGTATATATCAATGAACACAATTGTATCAATTGTATCAATGAAAACAATTTGTATCAGCGAACATGATTTTATCAAGTTGTATTAACAATACTATTGTATCACGTGTATTTGTTTTTCGTGTATTCACTCTATATCAATATGTTTAAGTGTATCTACAACTACCTATAGATTGTATCAATGTACTCAACTCTTTTTTATCCTTGTTATACATGTATCATGTGTTTGTATACACTTTCAGAATATGATTGATACAATATTGTATCTCTCCCTCGTTCAAGCATACTAAGAGTCTGAATATGAAATCAAAGAGGAGAAGAGGAAGAAGATAGGTTTCGGCCATCTCTCGCCTAATTTGTATCAATACTATCACATCTGAACCGTCAGGTCCTTTGTTGCATATTGGATTTCAAATAAGGCGAGAGATAGAGAGGGAGGGCACGAGAAAGGGAAAGAGGCGAGCGAGAGTTTGAGCGAGGAGAGATTTGCTATAAAATCCTAAGTATAGATATGTAATGTAATTCTTTTAAATTATTATTGAGTACTATAAATATATAGCACACATTTGTATTACTACGTCATTTTCCCTAAAAAAATTCTCAACACTATTCTATTATTTGCTTGGCAAGCCTTTGGTAAATAAAAGTTTTGGGCAGCTTATAAATCTCATGGCACTGTCAATTTATTTCACCCAAAACATTTGAAAGGCCTCAACTTCGTGTATGGGTCATTCGCCAAATATATATATATATATATATATTCTCTAATTATGTGTCATCAATACTAAGCATGCTCCGTATTAATAATCTAATGTCAATAAAATACTATTTCCATCCCATATTAGTTTTCACATTTTTCTTTTACACATCTCTTAAAAAATGATAAATAAGAAGTGTCATTTTACTAATTTATCCTTATTTTTAATCATAAACAAAATCGAATTAATCTTGTTGATATTTGAACAGTTGTAGCTTTAACCAATAGTCACTTGTTGAACTCTTCAAATTTAATATTTCTATATATGATATGGAATCCATGTTGTTTACTTTCAGATGCAAATAACATTAAGGGTAAAATGATTAAAAAAGTAATTAATTTTATCTTAACTTTATAACATGCCAAATATTTTGGAATAATGACAATTAATATGGAACTCAGCTAAGCAAAAAATATTTGTCTATTAATGCATATGTAACTCCCTCTTTTGACCAAATGTGTACATGACTAACTTTAATGCATTGTTGAAGCCTGTTTCTAAATGATTTGAAATTGTGATATTCATGTGGCACATCTATTGTGTACTTGTTATTATCTTGAAAGATAATGGAACATCGAACATACTGAGTTATATATGTTGAGGGAATTGAGAATATATATATGTTATAATTTTGATGATGATTGGCTCATGTCCGATGTGAATTTATGAACAAACTATTATGTGATGGATCAGATACCACGTCGGTATGGTACCTGAACACTTAGGATTCCCTGTAGGTTATGACTAGTTGAGCAAGATTAAAGTTTCTTATCATGTGTATACAAATGAATGATAGTACTATTTTGCTACACTTTTTTGTGGTGTTGGTGTGTTTTAGGTTATTAAAGTAACGGACATTATTTATCAACAACTTTTGCATTTCCTCCTAAGGCGGAAGTTAGTCTTTTATTTTCTTATCATTACTCTATATACATGCCAACACTAGATCTTTGGGGGAATGCTGGATTGTATGGAAATAAATATAAATTTGAGCCTTTTGATTTAGTTTATGATTATTATGAACAAGTTCCTTTTTCAAATTATCTTTTAAGAAGGAGATAGGTGATAAGAATTCTCCTATCAAATTAGATTCGAGTAGATGTCCGTACAATCTTGTAAATTGGATCGTGATAATTTTGGAACAAATATTTTTAATAATATTGACAGGGAAGGTGGGAATATTTTTTTTTTAATATTAGCACTTCATTGTTCTCCTTCCAAATTTATCTTGAGAGCTTAGTTGTGTGTAGCTAGACTCTTCACTTTTATGTCGCACCCGTTTTAAATTTTTCAAAAATATAAATTGCTTTTGACGAATTCGACATGCATTCATTGACATTTTTGAAGAGTTCGATCAACATAACTGGAGAGTCCTTACCAAACTTTAGCAAAGATGAGAGAGATGTTTCCTCTTCCCCACAAGTGCACTAATCACAGCAGTACTATCATCTTTCTATTCAACTTCTTCCTCTTGTGTTTACAATTATGATAAATATATTTTGCATTTTAACTTATTTTTTGATTGACAGTTCTGCCCTACTGGACCATCTTAATTTCTTGATACTTCATTGTCACTTTTTCATACTTCTATTCAAATTCTTGCTTACAGAAATTGAATTGAATTGCTAACTTATATAAGTTGAGTGACACTTTAGAATTCACCAATTCCTAGGTAATCAAAGCATAATCTGGCTGGTTTGTACTTGGAACGGTCAAAAGTAGTCATAATTAAATGGGACCAAAGTGAGCATGAATAAGACTAAAGGATTCAAACTTTCACTAATGCTAGCTCCCCCTATTTTTCTAAAAAATATCATCTCTATTCTCTAAAAGCTAGATTTCTCGTTGAATTACCTTTAGATCTTACTATTAAAGAGGTCATGTGACAAATAATGATTTAACTATGTTAACATCCAATCACTAGCAATCAATGTTAGTATTACACTACAAAGTACAAACATTTTTTGAATTAGCTATTTACTTTGTCATTAGTCAAAGAGACACGTATTGCAAAGTTTTGTTCTCAAACTATTGACCGCTTAAAAACACTTTTTTACTTGACTAATTAAACTTAGATACACCTTTGATCTACTACATGACATTGCAAGTGGTTTGAAACTTTTGTAGGAGCATGAAACTCTTAATAAAAAGCCGAGAGAAGTTTTGAAAACACGTCTAAACTTGACTAGTATTTAGCAATGTATTTTACGTACATTGTAAGATCGGGATTATATTTAAGTTCACTTAGTCATCAAGTAAATGAGTGTTTTTAAGGCTTTCAGTAGTTCGAGGATGAAACGAATAATTCACGCCGAATTTAATGATATTTTTAATAGTTCTCCCTTTTCATTAAATCATCGTTATATGACTCGTAGCTAACATAATTTTTCAATCATCTATAGCTAATCCGTCACTAAATAATAGAATTAACGATGGATCTTACTATTTTGAGCTACAGAATCTGCCCGTTGCTAATTCCTATATTTTCAATAATGTTAGTATACTGATCCCATCTATGATCTATTTATATTCTTGAATTTAATCGTTGCTTCTGAATTCTGATCAATAGACAATGCTTGAAATAACGAATTAGACTCCAAAGTTATTCCAAAATTCCCAAAGTTATGAAGGTAAAGATTCACAGCTTTAGCATCATTTTATCTTGACATAATATATAAACGTGATCTTTAATTGACATATATGTCCTCTCAATTTTGGGTGTGTATAAATAGCCATTTAAATTTGTATAAAGTTGAATAAGTAGATACATGTGTTCTACGTTGAATAATACATGTAGGACACAAATTACCACGTAGAATGCCAAGTGTCGCCAACTGCCACACACAGGACGTACGCCACATAGGACGTATATGTGTCTACATGTTAGCTTTATACAAGTTTAAGTGTCTAATTATGCACACCCAAAATTGAACAACATAAACATTAACTGAAACCAAATTAAATTAACACGTTTATGCCTTTTTTATCTTTTATCTTTGTCTCAATCCTTCCAAGTTCGATCCATGAGTTATGAAATTGGGTTGGTATAATTAAGGCATTGAAAGGGTTTGCACGTGTATAAAAATGACGATGATTACAAAAGGATCTTTAAAAAACACACAGCTGTCTTAGATGATAGAAACAACCATGAAAAATGTTTGTTGCATGATCTACAAAAGGAACCACTCTACTAGAAAAGAAGAGAAAAATGAAAATAAAGTAGTAGTAGACTTAAACAATTGAATATCCCAAGAACTTACTCTTCAAATTATATTTGGGAGCAAAAGGAGCTTTTTCGACGAAAAAAAGGCAGGCAAGGATCCGTTAATTCTGCATGGTCTCCAACAATAATTATTCAAATCTTGAAATCTTTTTAATTAGCTTAAAATATCAAAGGAAAAAAGCTAAAAGACATACTAAGATATACCAAGACCACCACGAACTTGACACCTTTTATTTATTACTATCCTTAATTTATAGTATTAAGTGAATGGTTGAGATTCTTTTCATAGTTCAGAATAAGTGAATAAAGTTTAAGAGAATTGTTGGGATTTGTTTTCATATTTATTCTTCATTTAATGAGGTTTTTAAATACTTGATATTTTCTAGAAGTATAATTTGAGAACAATCAAAAGAGTAATTGTACTTAATTGTTGAGGCATTTTTCATTTCATATTAATTGAATTTTTGAGGTATTTTTCATTTTTCAAATTAACCTAATTGTTCAGTTTTCAAGACTACTTTTAGAGTGTTCTTCCAATTTTACTCTTCATTTGGATTTTCAATGTGATGACTTCAATAAATTTGACAATAATTAATAAGGGTAAAAATAGAAAACTATGTTCAATTTATGTCTTAATCTTCTTTTCTTAAAAAGTGTGAAACACCTCAAAAATTCAATTAATATGGATTGGAGGAGGTAGAAAGTAGTCTTTGACTTATATTCTTAAATATTTTTCTTGTCATACAACAACAATTCAATAATATGGACTAGAGAGAATAGTGTACATGGAGTATTATTTGTCCTAATTACCCCTTAATTTGACAATTTGTTTCATTGGTAACTTATGGGAATCCCACTAGTCAAGTGGATTCGCTTGTATCTAACTCTCTCAGTCCCCTCTCTCCTATCTCGCTTGCTAGTGTCCTCTATCGCTAACCTAACTCTTTGTATCTGATATCCCAAATACATCACTCTTGTCATTCACATATATCTAGAAATCTTGCTCGCCTCCCTCTTATCTCATTTGCCTCTCTCTCTATTTTAGTGTATCTGGTAGCAAAAAATACATCTATCTGACTTGCAATTTAGTTGGTATAAAATTGTTGATTAATGAGATAGTATATAATTATTTTAAACTATAGGGGGAATTGATAAATATGATAAGAATATTTGTCTAATTAGATAGTTTTTCCTTGATTCATCCCCTTAAATAATAACGTGACAAAGATTGTGAAGACACTCTTTTAAGGGTGTGAGAGTAAGGAAAAATTCCAAAATAAGCTTCTAAATGAATATTTTTTAACTATTAATTATTATATAATTACATTTCCTCCGATTGATATTAGGTGAAGCGTTGAAGATCGTTCAAAAGGGTGAAGGCTACCAAATAATTAATCAAGAATAGAAGGGATAATTATTAAAACAAAAAAAACTTTAGATATGCACCCATAAAAATGTCAAATTCACGAGGTCTCGAACTATTAAATCAAAAAAGAATTAAAAGAAGAAAAGAGAAGACTTAACCCTTCAAATATGAATCCATGACAGCAAATCTTAGCTGTTTGCTTTTTCTACAAATGTAATTTGCTTAAACTTATCTTTAGGATGGAATCTTCTAACTATGTTTAAAGGCTTCATTGAGCTAGGAGAAGGAAAAGGGTTTCTTGTCAATCATGACATACAAGAAAAAGAGTTTTTGTCAAAATGATCATTACATGAAGGGAATATCCAGTAATTCTTTTATGTAAAAAGTGAAGGATGAAAAGAAAAAGAAAATATATATATGAAGCATCATCATTAGAACTTAGAAGTAAAATATATGTCACAACAAAGATTGTGGCCAACTTTGGTTGGACAGACTCTCTATTCAACCCACTTCTTTTGACCTATCGTGGAGTCCACCCAATGAATTAGTGCTCACTTTCAATTAGTAAAAGGAACAAAGATATTCATCCGTTTCAATTTGTTTAATCTGTTTTCTTTTTCAGTTTACTTAAAAAAGTTATTATTTTTTTAACAATTCTTTAATTTCAAATTTCCACATAACCTGCTTAAAGATCACAAAATTAAAGGATTTTTGATATATTTAATATGTCTTTTAATTAAGAATTATAAGATTAATTTTTTTATTTATTTTTAATAATTATCTCGACTCGTTTAAGTTAAAATTTGACTCAACTTGACTCAATTTCAATTAAAGTTTAGCTTATATCAATTCTATAAGTGTTGAAGATCGATTTAAACTGAGCTCGCAGATCAAGGGTATGTTTGGTATGAAGAAAAATGTTTCATGGAAAATATTTTTCTAGAAATGTTTTCTTGGAAAATAAGTTGGTTTCTAACTTATTTCTCATCAGTGGTTGGTGAGTGAAAAATATTTTCTAGTGTATGATTGGTGAATGAAAAATAACATTTCTTAGAAAATATCTTTTATTTTTGGCTAGAGAGTAGAAAATACTTTTTAGAAAAATAGTTTCTGACATGAAAATCAACCCCGATAATCAATTCGTCACCTGACCCCTATTCCCGACACAGGACTCGACATTTGAACTGAAACCCGACCTGACCATGACTTGAATCAAGACATGATCCCAAGACCCAACCTATAGGACTTAAACTCGCTAGAGACACACAATTCGAACTGGAATATGATCTCGACAGCCGAACCTTAACCCGACCCCGATTCAAGATCCAACCCCGACTCCCGACCCCTACATCCGACTCAAGATCCAACTATTGAAATGAAATCTAACCCTGACACTCGACCCGAGACATAAATACCGACTCCGATCCATGACCTAACCCTAAGACAGACCTTGAGCCGGGACCTGACCCCAAGCCCAAACCCGACCCCGACCCTGACACCCGACTTGAGACTCGACCCCGATGCCAACTGTAACACCCCAGAATTTTTTTGAGCTAAGACTTGAACCGTTCTTCGTAGTGAGTGAGATTTTTTTTGCAAGAAATTTAAAATTTCTTGAGTATTAAGGTCATTAGATGTAGTACCTTGAATTTCAAGAAGAACTAAAGAGAGTTCATTCAAGTCATTCCTAAGTTTTTCTTAAGTTTTGGGTCAACTTCAAACGACCATAAGTCCTAGTACAAGCTGAGTTAGGTGAACTACACGATACAAAATTAAGCCTTTCGAGTCCTCTTTCCAACGCCATCGAGTTTTCTCAATTCTGAGCTCTGAGTAAAAAGTTATGACATATTTACTAACATCGCGCAAACCTGGCAGCAGCTCCGCGACGTGGAGCCAATACGGACCTCACTGCCTAGTGAAAAATCATTTCGACTCCCAGCTCATTTTAATTATTTCTTAAAGGGTATTTTAGTCCTTAAAACCCTTAAGAGGTCATCTAAATTGCCCTAAACGTGTAGAAAATCAATTTTTCATAAATCAAACTCTCTCATCCACTCCAAAAATTCTACGCTCAAGGGATTCAAGAAACACTAAGGCTAGGGTTCATCTTTCAAGATTTTCCTTCAAGTGCTGCAAGAAGATGGATTTTTTCAGGTTTGTAAGCTTCCATAGTGTTGGGTTCGTTCACCACACGCCAATCATGTAAATTTCAGCGTTAAGTTCGTTCTACAAAGTTGAAAATCTGATGTTATTGATATGTATTCTTGAATTTGCTTTCATTCTTGAATTGAGCTGAGATTTAGGAGTTCTTGAGATTATTGTTTCGATTTATAGAGTAGTTTTGAGTTAGATTTTTGTGTACATGTGATGGTTATATGAATCTAAAGAAAAGTTGAGCAAAGAAATCGAAATTAGGTAATTTGGGGTTAGAAAATGAAGAAGAGAAAAGTCGGGCAAATCTAGCACTTGGCTCCGCGTCGCGGACCTGCCTCCCCATTTCATAAAGTTTTCTTCGCGTCGCGGAGAGGTCACAGACCTCTCTGCCTCAAAAGTTATTTCGAAACCAATTATTTTAATGTGTCTCCGTGTCGCGGACTAGCTTTCAAGCAGTGAATTTTTGATCTTTTCTCATGTTTAGATATCTAAAATCAATCCTAAACATCATGAGATCTTTCTTATCACAAACCACAGCCTTGAATCCATAATTCAAGTTCAAGGTAGAGTTAAGAGTTAAGTTTTTGAGAATCCTTTCGAACATTCTAAGAAAGTCCTTTAAGTCCTTTTGAGAAGTCTTCTACAATTTCTAATAACTTGTTTCAAGACTCGAGCAAGTGAGTACGAGTGAGGAGAATGTATTCATGAATCTACTTTATCATTACAAGATCCTTCATACCATGAAGCATAACTCTTGAATTCATAATTCACATTCAAGAGAGAGTTAAGAGTAGAGTTCAAGAAAGTTTTTGAGTTCAATGGTGAATCCTTGAGATAAACTATCGATTTGAACTAAGTTTTGAGGAAGTAAGTCAGAGAATGAGAAGAGTCATATACATGAGTTCCATATTATTTTGTAGATCATCGAGTCGAGTTGTTTCATGCCCATAATTTCGCATGAACGTCGTAAGTTGGGTATCCTTCAGAGAAGTGGTATCTTCAAGTTCTAAGCCTTTAAGTGTTGAGTTCCTAATCCCTTTTGGGAAGTATCTTTGAGTCCTTGAGTTGAATATTTCATGCCCATACACTATAAGTCGATCAGTCTTGAGATGAGAAGTATCTTTGAGTCCTTGAGTTGAGTAGTTCATGCTCATAACTCCGCATGAACCCTCTGAGTTGAGCATTCTGGGAATGAGTACTATCATTGAAGTTCTTGAGTTCCAAGTATTGAGATCTATCTATGGTTATTGAAAACCTTGCATCTAGTCGTTCACATACATAATTTGACATGAACAATATTTTAAGAAGTCTTTTACAAATGTTTTAACTTTGTTTTAAGACTTAAGTTTTCTGTTCAGTAAAGAGTAAAGTTGAAGTTCATTTCTTCAAAAGTATATGGGGACTACGTATTCCCAAAAGAGTTTAAAATATTTTCACATTTAAATAAGAACGAAAAACTGAGATTTTCAAAAGAGCCTTTGAGCTAGTTTTTCAGTAAAGAGCCTTTGGGCTAGTTTTCAGAAAAGAGTAATAGCTTTCTAAATGAAGCAAGAAGGGAAACTGAGATTTCCAAGATAGCCTTTGAGCTAAGTTTTTGAGCACTAATCTCAAATCACAGAAGAAGTATGTTTTTTTTTCAAAAACATAAGAGCTCGTATGGGAGTAGTATTGAGCACCGAATTGGGGGCGAACATGAGTTCAGATAACTAACGTCTTCATAAAACCATGTAGCCACCATGGGTAGAAAAGGATCATATTTTTTAGATGAACCCTTTTCGCAATAGACTAGTGGATCCACTTAGTAGTTCAGGTTCTATACCAATGTCAAGGTATAGGACGGTCCTTGGCAACGTGAGGTAAAATGTTGTACCATCACTTAGGCTTATAGTGATGGTTATCGGTTAGAGAAACTCCCACATAAACTATATTACTTTATTATATAAGTAAAGTTGAGTTTGTTATTGCATTTTCTTTAACGAACTAAGTTGTTTTACTATTTTAATTTATAAAGCTTTCTATATATTGCATGTGTATTGTTGCTTTATATTGAGTTGAGTATCCAGAGTTGAGTACCCAGAGTCGGATATCATATCTTTGAGTTGAGTATCTAATCTCTGAGTTTAGTAACTTATCCTTGAATACTTCTGAGTTGAGTAAGTTAAGTAGTTTTGAGTATCCTTGAGTATTCCTTGAGTTGAGTAAGTTTGAGAAGAGGTAAGTATGTTTCTTTTTTATCAAGTTTCAAGCTTATGTTTATGTTTTAGAATTCCCCTTACATGCTCGTACATTTCATATACTGAGCCATTTGGCCTGCATCTTTTCATAATGCAGACACAGGTATTCAGGATCATCAACAAGAGATTCGTTGATACATCCGGGAGTTCGAGTTAGCTATGGTGAGCCTCCTTGTTGCCGGAGGATTTCATTTACTTTTCAGTTTAGTCAGGATGTCGTGGGTCTTATCCCGACTTCCATCTTTATCAGTTAGAGGCTTCATAGATAGTCAGTATAGTTGAGAAATCTGTATTATTCATTTATTTTATTAAATGTTTTAAAGACTTAAGTTGCCTATTTTATGGCGAGTTGAATATATTATTTTATTCTAAGTTGTTCATTTGAGTTAAAGTTTTGAAAAGTTGAGTTTATTGAATTTTATTCGGTTTTAAGCTTTTGCATGCTTAAGTTAGTCTTCCGCTTGTAGTCAACCAGGATGAGGGTTCGCTTGGGGACTAGCAATGGTTCTTGAGTGCCGGCCATGTCCAGGGTGTAGACTCGGGTCGTGACACCAACCCTAACTCAAGACCCAACCTCGACACCCGACCCGAGACCCAACCTTGAACAAGATCTTACACCCGACCCGACTCTAACCCCGAGACCTGATTGGTTTCGTCCAGTCATTAATAACTTGATTATTTTTATATAATAGTAGATAGAAACAACGCTTGTAAGGAGTCCTATTAAAACCAAGAACCGACAGAACCGGAAGCGCCCCTTCTTTCAAAGAGAGGTGCAACGGGCTCTCCACTCCTAGTCACTAAGAAGTGCTATTCTGTCCTCCGGGGGACTGGACTCCACCAATAGGTTCTTTCTCTCACGTAATTTCTCCGGCCTTGACCTTGACACCCGACCCGACACCAGACCTTGAGAACTAACCCCGACTTTGACCCGAGACCCAACCTCGACTAGGACCTAACACCTGACCCGAACCGATACCAGACCCTAAGGCCTGACCCCGACTTCAACCCGAGACCCAACACCAACCCAGAACCCATCTCGACACTCGACTTCAAAACCCGATGTTGATTTCAGTTCAACACTTGACTCGAGATTCAACCTCAACACCCGACTCGAGACTCGACCCCGACCTGATATCCAAGACCTAAACTCGACCCGACCCTAAAACCCGATCCTGATTTCAATTTGACACTGACTGGAGATTCGACTCTGACAGCCGACTCGAGACTTGACCCTGGCCCTAGATCCAAAACCCAACACCGACCTCGACACCCGACCTTGACCTTGACACCAGACCTGAAACCTGACCTCGGAACCCGAGTGAACCTCGCCCCAAGACCCAACCCCAACTCGAGACCCGAGACCCGACCCCGAAACCTGATTGGAGATCCTTTTTGAGACCCGACCCTGACCTCGACCCTAACACCCGACCCTAATATTCAACTTCTAATTCTAACTCGAGATTTGGTCCCCACTCAATCCAAAATTTGGGAGTTGGAAATCGATACCTGAGACTTAAGTTAGGATAGAAAGTTCAGGAGTGAGGTTCAAAATGATTTCGGAAAATGTTTTTCTTACTTTTTTAAGGGAAGTTAGTTTTCTTAAATTTGAGAAAAATAAGTTGATTTGAAAAATATTTTCCAAAATATTTAAGCCAACCAAACATGAAAAAATTGAAAAATATTTTCCTTCGTACCAAACACACTCCCCTAAGATTTGGGTCCTTGTAGAGTCGCTCAATATTTGGTGAAAGCCTCAAATTTAGAAGTTTATGGGTGTTAAATGATGTTGATTCATTGATTTCATCTTGAATTTGGGTTAAATGATGAACCTAGGTCTGTTTTCTCCTCCAAAATGCTCTCCACGACATGCCAAATGCCACAATTTCTCTTTTCCCAAATACCTTTGGCCTTCTATAGCTACTAGTCTCTGAAATACCCTATGTACCATGTGGCTCACACACACGAGAAGTACCTTGTACGTTGCTCACACACTACTAGCTCAGGCAGGTGCCTATGCCTTGCTTGTGTATCGTGCACACAAAATTTCTAGCAAGACTTCGTTTAGTAAAATGCTCATAATGTTTTGTACGAATGTGGAAATGACAAACAATTTAAAGTGTTTGTAAACTACTTCAAAAGATTTAATTTGATATGTAGCTCATATTTCAATTCATTATATACTGATGAGAGATATAATTGTTTGAAGTTAGATCATGTGTGATTATATCTTCTTTCCTTATAACATTTCTAACTTATTCCAAGTTACATTCCCCTCTTATAAATGTCCATACAACCTCCTAAACAATACGTGAATGCTTGCTGGTGACATACATAATTACTACATCTCTATTTTTACTAATGTTATTATTTCGCTTTATCATGGAGTTGAAAACATTAGTCAATTATTAAAGCTTTACCTCCTTTGTTCCATTTTAATTTTTTAATTCTTTTTTTTATGCCTAATGAAATAGTGACACGTATACAAATTGAGTCGGAATGAGTATCAAAATGTCAACTCATATGGCCAATGACAAATGAGTCTGAATTTGGAAGCAAATAGACAGTCTGTCTTAATCATTAGCAAAGAATTTCAAGTAATTATAACAGAAAATGTGCAATCATCACCATTCTAATAAACATGATACGACATTATTACTCCACAAGATCATAGTCGTTTCAACATTGTAACAAAACATTAAGCCTTCATAAATTGTGTCTACCATGTGTTATATATTGCCTTTGAGATATAAGATATTCTTTTATTTTGCTCATACATTGATTGATCTATTTCATTAAGATCATACATGTAATCTTCTGCTAGATAGAGTATGTATTAGATACTTTAGTCCATCAAAATTTAAATAAATAAATATATTTACTTAGCAATTTTCCCATGATTTATTTATAGATTTATTGATCTCTAAATCACATTATTGAGGTGCATTCTCAAGAAGAAACGTTATTCAGAATTTTGAGAAGATGAATGTATTATTACAAAAAAAATGAATTTAAAATTTAAATTTAACAGGTTCTTATTACAATATAAGATTGTTATTCACAAAAGGATATTAAGCACAATATAATATTCAATAATATATTCGATTACAACTTTTATGATACATTTTTAGACAAGTAAAGCATTAACTTGTAGACCCTCAAAATAATTTTGTCGATTACGATATATAAGATTTAACCACAATTTTTTCTTGATAAAATATATACCATGCAATGGTAAGATTTGTGAATTAGTATGACCAAGATTTGAAAGTTCTCGTGAAGCTAAGTTGAGCAATTATTGTTTTCTATCCTATCAATTATTTTACGCATGGGAGAGTATTATATACTATTATATATCTTTAATGATTAGATTATTTTCTTCGTAGAAAGCCTTTTGATCAATTGGCTTATTGAAAATCTAGCAAAATGTGAAATTAAAGCATAAAAGCTCTATCTTTACTTTAAGTTTCGTAAAAGAAACAAGTTCAAATGTAGCTTTTGTTTAGTACTCCTTCCGTTCATCTAAAAATAAATTTTTTATTTTTACTTGTTTAGATTCTTTTTTTAGATTTACTGTTAAATACATCAATTAATAGGGATAGTATGGTAAAATAGCAATATCAATAATTATTTTTTTAATAAATGTGTCAAGTTCAAATATGACAAGTAGAAGTGAATGGAGGAAGTATGTTAAAAGTCTCTCTTTATGTGATAATAGACTATATATATTCTCTCCGATTCATTTTATTTATCATAGTTTTTTACACGTTTTTTAAGAAAAATATTACTCCCTATGTCCCATTTTGTGTGGCGGCCTTTTTTTTTAGTCCATCTCCAAAAAGAATGCCACCTTACTATGGATCTGTTTGGCCCCAAAAATATTTTTTGGGGAAAACTTGGGAAGTGGTGTTTGGTCGTATAACTTGGCAAATATATTTGTCAAGTATCTCAAGTTCCCAAATACTTGAAAAAACTAGTATTTGGGTCAAGTTCTAATATTTGAAAATTTTAAAAATTTCAAAAATTACCTCATACTTTTATATTTTATAAAAATACTCATCATTTATTGATTCCAACTAATATTTTTTACTACCTCATCCGAAAAAGTTTGAGTTCTAATATGAGTGATAAAATTGAGAAAAAAGAGCAATCTATGTTTAATGAGTTATAATTATAACTGAATCAGTGACAAGTTTGAGTATGCGATTAATGTATTGTCTTGTCTATATTGTTATTTTGTTGCTGTTGATTGTTATTAATTATATTATAATGTTATTATTTTACGAAACATATTCATTATAAAATGATAATATAAATTTATGGGTATTTTAAATAATTTTTAAAACTTATGGGTATAAACCATATTTTTTAAAATAGTCAAATATTTTTTAGGAAAATTTGGGGCCAAACACATGGTGAAACTTCACCCAAATATGATTTGCCAAGAATATTTGAGAATTTAGGGCCAAATGCTAGCTATAATTAGAAATAATTTAACTTGAAAATTTCTCTTTTATCCTTAATGAAATAATTTCTACCACACAAATATCTCAAGATTGTTTTAGACCACAATTTTCAAAAGTCTTTTTTTTTCCCTTAAACACTGTGTCAAGTCAAAGGATGTCTCATGAAATGAAACGAATAGAGTAATTAAAAAGGTAATAGGACTAAATTATTTTTACTTGCTCATTGATTTCAATTTAATACTATAGTACTCTTTTTTTTTACCATATTAATCTTTCTCCCCATTTAATAAGGGTAAAGATTTTAACAAACAATTAATTATATTATATCATGGTTTTCTAAACTGCTCCCTCTAGTTCATATTAAGTGAATTATTGAGACTTTTTTGATAATTGAAAATAAGTAAATTTTTCAAAGTTCAAGAAAATTATTTGTACTTTTCCTCATATCTACCCTTCCTTTTAATGGAGTTCTTAACTAAGTTACACTTTCTAGGAGAATGGTTTGGAAATAATGAAAATGATAATACTCCTTTATTCCATGTTAAGTGAATTTTGAGCTTTTTTTCATTGTTTGAAATAATTGAATTTTTCAAAGTTCAAGATGGATGTTTGGATTTTTTTTCCATATTTTTTCTTTCCTTTAATAACGTTTGATATTTCCTAGGAGATAAATTACCCTATCTCTACCTGGAAAGTTATATTTATGATTTCATATAGTGAAAAGTATAATTTAAATTATGTCCTTGAATATTTTTCTTAATAAATGTATATTGTCTCACAAATTGAAATAAAGAAAATAGTAAATTGTCTTTGAATATTTTTCTTAGGAAGTATATCATTTTCTATAATTCACTTAACATGGATTAAAAATAATTACAATTATTTTAAGCTTAGCTATTTTTAATAAACACGACAACTAAAGCAAACCGGAGAAAGTATCCGACAATGGGACAAAGAATACGCTCGATATATGAGACTATTCAGAATTTTAAGAAATTAGTACAATGGTCCCTTCAACAAATGAGAATATTATTATTTTTTCTTTTTGGTCATTTAGCTGTTGACCCTTATGAAAATATTCTTTTACATAAGTGAGATAGGACCATTTGCTTGTTCTCACTCAGATAAGCAATATCTATGAACAAAAGCTGTCACTCAGAAATAATATTCTTTTGTACATTTGATTGTTTCTTAGACTCTTGTCTATGAGACATTTTTCTTGGATTGCGTTTTAATACATACATAGTGATAGACACAACGATGCATTTTCTTTTCTTTTGTCTTAGCTTTGGAATATTGAATTTTGTAATAAAAAGAGGTAACCTTTAATTAGCATGAATCTTTATGTTGATAGATATACATGTTTATGTCAATAAGAATAATAATGATTATTGTGAAAGAAGCTGTTTGTCAGTGACAAAGTGTTTGTGTCTAGATATACATTTACTTTTTTTATTTGGCATATAGGAATAATAATGATTAAGTGAAAGAAGCTAAGGTTTTCCTTTCTTTTTAAAAAAATAAATAAAAATAAATAAAGCTATGGTCTTTATTGTTTGCTAGTGAAAAATATTATGGGTGAAAAACATTGTTACTCCTAATTTTTGACCGTTAATCTTTGATTCAATATATAGATGGCATGCCTATTTTCAATAATTACAGCAAAATAATTTATATGAATTATTATCTATAAGCTAATTGGTCATGTTACTTAATATTTTTCAAAATAATCATTGATGGATTATTTTCACATAACAAAATCACAAATATCACTATTAAAACCTGCCTCATTTTTTTACGGCCTTTTTTTGGACCGATGAAATTATGTCGATGTCTCCAATGGACAATTACCAAATATATGTCGAGGGGTTCAATTGAAATATAACTTGGGCAAATATTAAATTGGAAGACTAGAGATGAGTAAGTTTTTATTAGAATGGTAGATGGTATCACACTTACAATCATGAACTTATGCTAATTCGTCAATTTGGATCTAAATTCGATAAATTTCTTAGGAGGTATCAAAAAATTTTTGGAATGAAATAATATCTATTCATACAGAATTAGAATTCTTGATTGGTGTTGATATAACTATAACACATGAGAAGACGAAAAGAAACATAGATGAGCATATTAAAAGTAGCAATCTACTATATATTAGCATTTAGTTTCATATCTACATTTTTACACTCAAATAACATCCAAAACATTGAGCAACACTCATTAATTTATGCCCAATACAAAGTAAACAAAAAAAAGTAACATTAACATAAAAACAAAAATCTTGGACTTGAAGTTAGAAATCCCAAAATCTAAACACTACCACACCTTTTCAATCCTAAACCACAAGAATTTGATCTCACAAAAGAGTCCAATGTCTTTGCAACATCACTAGCACAAGGCCTTGCTGCTGGCTCACTAGCAGTACATTGAAGAGCCACATTCATCATCTCCACCATTTTATTCTGATTATTCACTGCATCACTCTTCAATAGTGGTTCAATCCATGTCTCCAAATGACATTCTGAGTAACAATATCGCGCCCAATCAACTATACTCTCACGCTTCCCAAATTCAGCTTCACCGCGATTTTTTCCAGTCAATAACTCGATCAAAACAAGCCCAAATCCATAAATATCGCTCTTCTCCGATATTCCATTGTATTCTACAATTTATGAGAAAAGTTGTAACTCTTAATTAAGTAACAGTATTGTACGTGCATGGCATAAAAAGTCATGACTTTTGTTACACTAGACTAGATTTATTGTTTTCTACGTAAAGAAAGGAATGATAAGATTTATATGTCTCTACATTTATTTTAAGAGAAAAAAACATTCATGATTGCCTCCATGACATTTGTTTGCTTAATTCCTTGACCTTATCATTACTCCTAGAGACTATGAGAACTAAAGTTAAAATAGAAACCAAATAAAGACCAAGTACGTAGATTCTAAGATTTATTTCTATTCTAATAATTAGAAAAATACAAAATTTCTTTTAGTTAGATCAAATAATTTTCAACATAACATGACATTCCTATCACATCAATGCTAAAGCTGAAAAAATCAATTTTCATTAAAGTTGTCATAGCTACGTTACACTCTTTAGAAACTATATGTAGTTTGTTCAAGTTATAACAAAGGTTGTTAAATATTAAACTAACGAGCTAATTAAGTTATATGCATTATCAATATAAATTAATTCACACGATCTAATAAGTTGAAAGATGTATGTAGGTAAGCTTATAATCTTGCAAATAAGACATGTTACCTGATATAATATATGATGTTTACTCTTAAGAAATGTCAAAACAAGAGAAGTAAAGAACAAGCAATTAACCGTAGATGACAAGGGTAAAATGATAAATTTACCTGGACCAACGTAGGACGTAGTGGGAAGACTCAATCTCAGGCGAGGTTCATCTTTTCCGTCAATGATAACTTTCCGGGGAGAAAGGTCACCGATGAAAATGCTTTGTGAACAAGAACAATGCAAATATTTCAATGCTCTAGCAATGCCAATAGCAATTTTTTGTCTACGTTCCCAACTCATGACTCGAATCACTTCACTCAAATGTTTCCCTTCTACATACTCATAAACCAAAATACCGCCTTTCTCCGATTTGCATGCAACCAATATCTTCACAACATTTGGATGTCGAATATTTCCTAGTTCTTGGATGTTTGTCCAAAAACTTGTTGGAATATTCACATTCAACTTCTTCACGAATACTTGCATGTTACTTATTTCAGAATAAAACCCTTTGTACGAAACTCCAATCCCTAAGATGTCATCTAGGGTGATGGATTTCGAGGCTTTTGAATCGAAGAATTGAATTTCCCAATGATTACCATCTTTAGTAGTACTCTCTACTTTCTTGAGCTTCAATTCTCTTCTTCTTTGAATAAATACAACAACTAAAGCCGAGAATACTAGCAAAACTAGTATTCCAAGAAGAAATGTCAAGAAGAGCCACCAAATTGAGCTTTTCTTGAGCGATTTGCAAGGAGTTAAGCCGCTTGTAATGTCGTCTCCACGGGCACATAGTTGGTTTCCAACCACTGCACTTGAATTTATGGCTAGGAAAGCTCCGGTGGAGGGTAAATATCCACTGAAATGGTTGTGAGAGATGTTAACCAAGACAAGTGATTCAACTTTCCCCAAATTAGGCGGGATTTCGCCTGATAATTCATTCATTGACAAATCAAGAAGGCTAAGAACTTGCATTTCAGAGAGACTAGTTGGAATTTGACCTGAAAATCGATTATGGCTCAGATCAAGACTCACAATCTTCTTGCATGAAGACAATTCATTGGGGATTTCACCTGAAAGCTTGTTGCTTCGTAGTTTGAGCTCCATTAACTCTGATAACTCTCCGAAATTCTTGGGAAGAGTACCGTTAAAATCATTTTCGGATAAGTCCAAGTTTTCGAGTTTCTTACTACCAAAAGAATTAGGCAAGGTACCGAAAAACTTGTTCCTAGCCAAACTTAGCATTTGAAGTGATGGCATATGCCATCGTCTTTCGCTAATGGAGCCAAAAAGATTGTTTCCCGAGATATCAAGGAAGTAAACAAGTGGGAGCTTTGTGAATTCTGAGGACAATTCACCGGTGAGGTGGTTGTTTTGAAGGCGGACCCTTTGTAAGCTTTTGCAATGGCTCAAGCTTACAGGGATTTCTCCATGAAGTGAATTTGAAAAGAGTATGAGTTTGAAAAGATGGTTGGAGTAACATATGGTTTCGGGTATTTTACCCGTGAGGTTATTGGTGGAAAGGTCTAGAATTGTGAGATTGTTGTGTTTCCCAAGGTCCTTGGGAATCTCACCAGATAATTTATTAGACCATAATTGAAGAACTTGAAGTCGAGGTAAGAAAGATAAAGTATTTGGAATTCTACCAGTGAAATTGTTCGCGAACAATTGTAGAACTTCCAAATTTTGTAATTGGGAGATAAGCTCAGGAATTTCACCAGACAAGAAATTATCACTTAAATCAAGTGAGACAATTTTCTTGAGATTAAATAGAGATCTTGGAATCGGGCCAGTGAGCTTGTTTATATAAACGAAAAGGTACTCAAGATTGGTGAGATTACCTAAAGATGAAGGGATTTCACCTGTGAGATTGTTGTACACGAGATCGAGATGATACAAAGAAGACAATTCACCAATCTCCTCCGGTATTCCACCAGAGAAATTGTTGTAACCCAAATAAATAAGCTTCAATTTCTTCATAAGACCTAGTTCTCGAGGGATTTCTCCGATTAGTTGGTTTGAAGCGAGAGTCAAAAACTCCAAATTAGAAATATTTGCAATAGACTTTGGAATGCTTCCAACCAACACATTTCCACCAAAATCAAGAACTTTGAGCCTTGAGAATAAACCAATATTTTCGGGGATTTTACCCGAAATCATGTTGTTTGAGAGATCCAATGTCTCGAGAAGTGGGATTCTCGAGCCTTGAGGAAGTAGACCTGTGAAGTTATTGTTACTAAGATTGAGAAATCTCAGCGCCAAACAAGTTGAGATATTGCTTGGAATTTCCCCATAGAGTTGATTATTCGAGAGATCAATCGATTCAACGTATGGAAAGTTGAAAATTTTCTCGGATAATTTTCCAGATAAGTTCTTCCCTGATAGCTCAATTTTTGCAACATGTGACAAGTCATCACAAACAACACCATTCCAATGGCAAAAAGATTGAGACTGTGAAATCCAATCATGAAGAGATCCTAATGGATCCTTCATCGATGTTTTCATCGATAAAAGTAGCTCGAGCTCAAAGCTACTTTTGACTTGTTGCATGTAAAATAGCACGAACACGATCAAACATATGATCGATTTTGATCCTATGCTGGCCATTTTTTTCTCTAGTTAGATATGAAAGCTCTATATCATAAGTTGCATGGAAAAAGGGGAACTAAATAAAGCTTGAGCAATCTTTTGTTAAGAGGAATGATCCTTCATTTTCCTGTCACAAACATGAAAAAATTCTCTGTTAATATAACAAAAACCTTGGGATCTGGTGCTTTACAAAAGAAAAAGTTTCTTGATTTTTTTTTAAAAAAAAGTGATGAACTAAAAGCTAAAATAATCTCAGTTTTCTATGTGGAATCTTTTGATATATAAATCTGACATTTTAATATAACTATAAAAATGTTCCTACATTCTCATCATCATTATGAACACATACAAGGGAGCACTACAAATTTGTATAATGAACAACTCATGACTTAGAGTCTGTTTAGATTGACTTATTTTAAGTGTTTAGATAAACACTTAATTTAAGCTAAAATAATAAAAATAAATCATAAGTTAGAGTTTACAAGTCAAAAGTCAATCCTAACAGACTTTTAATATACCTGCAAGATGAGTATAAATGGACATAATGTTGCAAATAGTAATTTACCAAAAGAAGAAGAGAGGAACCATGAAACATGAGACATAAAATATGAATAATTAACAAAATGTTTCAAAGAGAACTTACCAAATTAATTTGCAATAAGGTGTTTTTTTTTTTCAAGAGTTTTTAGTTTTGAGAATTTGAAATGAAGATATATGGGATTGGGTAGATAGGGTTTGGTAGTGAGAATTTGAGAGTATAAATAGAAGGAGTATTGAGAATATGAAAAAGGGCATAGAATTGTTGAATAATTACAAGAATGCACCTTGACCTGTATTTTGAACATGAAGGGTTGGTTGCAAGTGAAAAAGGAAGAAAGGGAAGGGACATATGTTGGAGAAAGGCTTAAGCTTTTGTCGGATTTTACCAAAATGCTCTTTTGACTCCCTTTTCGAATTGTCAAAAAACAAAGGATCTCTTTAACCATTGAAAATAAACATTATTGGCCATCTGAGATTTCTTTCCCTTTTTCTTCAATTTATTACTATATTCAATAATTATGATAACAATTTTTAGCAAATTAAATGGCAATTCCAACCGTTTCTTGTTTGGTTTGCTTAAGGTTTTGGAAAATGATTTCCAAATGGACTTATTTTACTCAAATTTCAGAAAAATGTCTTCCTTATTTCATGTAGGGAGGCTATTTTTCTGAAATTTGAGTAAAATAAGTCCATTTGGAAATCATTTTCCAAAACCTTACCTGAAATAAGGAAGACATTTTCCAAAATTCTCTTTTAACCGGACTCTAACTCGAGAACTGAGATCCAACCTAAACTCGGTACACAACTCTCAATTTGACCCGTGACCCAACCTTGATATCCAGAATTTGACACCTGGGTTGGGGGGGGGGGGGGGAGTAAGAGTAAGGTCTTAAGTTAGGTCTCAAGTCCTAAATCGAGGTTGGATCTCGGATCCTGGATCTCGGTCGGATGTCAAGCCACAATTTGGGTTGAAATTCAAGTCCTGAGTCAGGATTGAGAGTTAGATCTCTAGTCGAGCTTGTATCCCGAATTTGAAGTTGGATCAAAAGTTGGGTCTAGGTACGAGTCAGGAGTTGGGTCTCATGTTAAGATTGGGTTTCAGATCAGCATTAAGAGCAGGGTTTTGGTTCAGGACCATGTTTTAAATCGCGAGTCAATTTTTGGGTTGGAGTCTTCGATCAGGGTTAATAGTTGGGTTATGGTTCGAGGTCGGAAGTTAGGTCCCTGGTTAGAGTTGGATCTCAGGTTGTAGTCAGGATCGGGATCCTAGGTCAAATTCTCGGGTGGCGACCGAGGTCTAGACCCGACTCTTGAACCAACTCCCGTACTCAACCCTAACCCCAACCCAATACCCAACTATCTTACCTTAATTCAAGATTCAATTCTCAACCTTGACTCAGAACTCGAACATGATCCTAGATCTGAATTGTGAGCCCAACCCTCGAATTTGACTTCAAACCTAGATCTAGAACCCAATTTTCGACCTTGAACTTATAACTCAAGACTTGACTCCCCACGTTGTCCCAGATGCAAGATCAACTCCCGATTATATTATTTTCTATTATAGTGCATGTCATAGTATTTTTTTTAGATTTCACCTAAATGTTCTTACGATGATATTTTCTCTTACCAACCGAACATCAGAAAATAAGTTAGAAAATCATTCATATGATATATACGAAACATATCCTTGTGTTGAAAGTACAATTAGATAATAAAAGTGTGCTCACTCTAACCGCTTAAGCTTTTAGTTGAGATGATTACACACTTTAACATGGCCTCAGAGGAGGCAAAGGTCCTGAGATCGAATCTCACCGCCACCCATATTAAAAAAGAATTGTAACGTGTTTGACATATGAAAAAGAATCATGCCCGCACGTTAGGGAGAGTGATGGGTATTTTTTCTTTGAAGGAATGAATCACTCCTCCCTAATACTATGTTTGTATGTGATATCACATGTGGATATCATAGAATATTTTTTTAAAAGAATGAATCGGTCTTCTATGAAATATTGTCAATTTTTCAGATTATTATCTAAAGCATATTTATGGATAAGTCTCCTTAAAATATGTGATTTGAAATCTTGAAAGTAAGATATGTTATCTGCTACCATAGATAAAGCTTATGATAGCTGGTGTCAAAACTGCACTAACAATGTATATTACTTAATACTTATGAGCTAGTAATAAAATTCTCACCAGTTGATAAAAAGACTCTAAGTTTGAAACCAAATTAATGTAAACAAATAAAATAGATTTGATAAAACAATAAGTTTTGTAGGTATGAACTCATAATTTTTCATCGTCTACTCCTCAAAGAAGCTAGCATTCAAACATATTTGTGAAATGGTTAACTAAATCCTTTAACTTGAATTTGGATGTTGACGTTACCAATCTATGAGTTGTCATTCGTTTTACATATTAAATTATGCCAACGTATTTCATTCAAAAAGTTGATGCAAAAACATTTCCTTCAATTAAAATTGTTTGTAGCACTGTCAATTAATGGTAAAGTGATTTGAATATTGTTCCAATCAGGTCCATATTAATCATTAGAATAATAAAGAGGTCCAAATTTTTATCTTTCTAGTGTTTACTTATATTTTCTAATTCTTACTTAAAATCTCTAAGCATAGGATTGAGTTGATTACTCGTATATATGGTCATTCAATTTTAAATAAATGACCATTAAAATAATCTTTCTTTTTTAATATCTTTGCTTTAATGATCATTTTTTATCAATTT
Source organism: Solanum piurae (assembly GCA_029582685.1). Lineage (NCBI taxonomy): Eukaryota > Viridiplantae > Streptophyta > Magnoliopsida > Solanales > Solanaceae > Solanum > Solanum piurae. Next base: position 24,557 of record JAJOOO010004476.1, on the reverse strand, counting down.
TACGGTGAGATATTTTTTTTTTGAAATAGTTCAAATTATGAAATCCGAAATGAAACTATCAGAAGTTCAATATTATATTTTTAGCTGGTTGGATTAAATGGGGCGGGTCATTAAATAGTTTAAATGAATATATATTTGGTTCTTAAAATTTTGATTAAAAATAAAAATTCCATGTTAGAAAATTTTAGTAAAAAAAATAATTAAATAGGTTGAGTGACTTTTGAGTTGAAAATGAAAGTTGAGTAACTTTCTGTGGAAAAATTTGATAGTTGAGTGACCATCAAACTTATCAATTCTTCAATAATATTTATATGTTATATATCTACAAAACACTATAGAAGTAGGAGTGGGGGAAAAGTAATGAACTCGTAATGTCATGCTATGTAACTTGTTTTTCCTATTTTAATTAAGGAAGTTATTTTTTTCATTTTTTTAAGAAACATATTTATCCTATAGAAAATACTTTCTAACCAAACATGAAAAATCTGAATTTTTTTGATTGAAAATATATTTTCCTCCATACTAAAAACACATAGTGTGAGTTTGAGGAGTATTGTTGAGCCAAAAAAAAGTACACTACATCAAAAATGATCTTTAACGACAATTAATTAACGGCAATAGCTTAATTGTCACTAAAAATGTATTTTTAGTGGCATTTAGCACTCTTTGTAAATGTCCCTAAAGCCTATAGCGACACTGGATCCAATGACAATTAACTAATGCCGATTCTTCACTCTTTGTTAATGTGTATGTTTATTGCCGCTAGAGGTTGTTTTTGTTGCAGTGATAGTGGTAGTGGTAGTAGATTTAGAATACTTTTAGATAAGTGAATAAAGGATATTTATGAGTCATTTTTTATATGTTAATCTCCTTCCAAATTTCGTGGACAGAGTCCAGATCGTCTCAACAAGATTTGAGGTCTAAAATCAAACTTCATAAAAATAATAAAATCAGATTCAAGAATTGACAAATTGATATAATGATATTGAAATAGTGTTGAATTTGATAAGTTGATATAATGATATTAAAACAATATTAACTTGTTACAATTCTTGAAATTTGAAGAAGTTAAGTCACCAAAAAGAAAATTCGATCTTTTGTAAACAAACAACAACAAATTTTACATAATGTAGAAGGTTTGATCGTTTCAGTCCTGCCTTTTGAGGAAGAGGCCGCCAACCATAATGCCTTGAAAGACTTCAAAATATTCAATAACAATAGAAAAAAAAATTGTGAAAGGAGAATGAAAAAGGTAAATATAAGAATAGTAATGTGAGTTCATGTTCATTGTCACAAAATAGATAGTCACGTAAGAAAGGATATTATAATTACTTAAAACTATTCCAAATCATTAATTTAGTGACCTTATAGTCGAACCGACCCCAACCAGAGTAAAGAGGGTGATGGCAAAAAGGAAGGGGGAAGAAAAATGGATTTTTCAAAAGAAGATAGATACATAGATACAAATAGAGAAAGTTGAGAAGAAAAAGAATGTGGGGATAAGGTAGGGAAAAAGTGGAATGTCTTTTAGAGAAAAAGCAAGAGTGATTGAAGCTCGTGCGTGCCTCTTTTTCTCGAAGGAATATACAGCGTCTCGTCTTTGTCAACACCATGCTTTCTCTTATTACTCTACTTACTACTCACTCTTTTCCTCCATTTTCTAGGGATTTTCACCTTGCCCATCTCTTCTACCTCTCCACCAACGTCATGTTAGATACGGAGTCAAAATTTTTAATTTATATATTACAGTTAACATCATATATAGTCGTGTTTTTAACTTAGTTTTAGCTAGTATTTTTGTTTTACAATTTTGAATGTGCATAACTAGATATTTAAATTTTTATAAGATTAAACAAGTAGACACACGTGTCTTACGTGACGCAATACATGTAGAAGGCAACATAAAATGCAAATTGTCGCGTAGGATGCATGTGTTTACTTATACAACTTTATATAAGTTTAAATCTCTAATTAATTGTGTACACCCAAAATTAGAGAACATAGATGTCAACGAATATTATTATCTAGCCGGAGTTCAACAAATATTAAAATATTACTTCTAAGATTTGAATTTATGATCTAAGATATCTATTGAATTCTGCTGCCATGCATTTCACTAGAAAAGAAAATCTATATATGTATAAGGAAATTCAATAACTTAAAAAAGATTTTGGGAGAAAATATATTTTAGTGTATTTTGTCTCAAATAGAAATTTTATTTCCAATAAATTCACCCACTTCATTATCTAATAAACCACAAACATAAAAAAAATCATCTATTCTATCCTCTTTTACTAATTTAAAATTGAGAACTCATAAAATTAAAATTTTGATTTTGCTTCTACGCATATATAGAACTATTTTCACTAAAATATTGTTGACATAGATTGGAGCAAACATAGTACGTATTATTGGTTGGCTATTATGTTTATGTATGTAAGTGGTGCACTCGTGCCCTTGTTTAATTATTCCACTACACCATTAATAATCTAACATTAGTGTAACCCGACCAACAAAAAAACAAATGAAAAAAGGGTAAAGTGACAGAATAATACATATGTTTTTGTTATACCAAAGTTATAAGCTGGTTCCTAATTATTGTTATAAAAAATTCTCATGCCTTATGGCTTCATTGTGAAGCTCGTTATAATCCCATCTTAGGATAGATTTTTCAAATGATTGCTAATTATTGTCTTGACACAATATCTAATTGCATTCACTAATATACTTTTGTTTTTTTGTTGGTGAAAGTTGACCCATGAATTGTGGTAGAAGAGATTATTACAGGGATAACTCAAACACATTATTGGCTTAAATCGAAAAAAGACCTTAAATTTTTAAAAATAAATTACTGTAATATATCTTTTTACAAAGTTTATTTGTCTAGTTCTTTGAGATGCAAAATTATTAGTTTCTTTTTCAATTGATAATCCAAATGTGCCAAGTTTCTTCTAATATTTTCTCTTTTTAAATGAAAAAATATTCTTTCTTATAAATAATACTTACTCTATTTTTTTCTAAAAAAAATCTATTACCTATTACTGCTAAAAAATACATAGGCCCCTCAAATTTTGAAATCCCAAGACACTTGTAACACTTCGCTTTTTGAAAGAACTAGAAAGACTAAGAATTGGAAAGAAATCGTTTTTGGAAATAATCAAATTTGGAAAGTTTGACAAAGTTAAGCTAAGTATGAGTTTTGGGTAGACTTCAAACGACCATAACTCCTAGCTCAGAATGAGCTAGGTGTGCTACCAGATACCGTAGGAAAGATCTTTGAATTATCTTTCCAACTCCACCGAGTTTGCTCAGTATCGAGTTCGTATGAGGGAGATATGTCCATTCGAAATTGGGCTGTCTAGATAAGAAAAGTCAAAACCGGATTTTAGAAGGGTATTATGGTCTTTTCACTGCCCAATTAATTAAATTCATTTTTGATAATTAAGTTGGGGATAAAACTGATTGGATTCAGTTTACGCTTCATAAAAACAAGTTAGGGTTTGGAGAGAAGAGAAAAGAAGAGGAGAAAAGAGGAGAAGATCAAGGCGTTTGTCAAGGTTCTTGAGGTTTGTCGCGGATTTTCGCTATGTGTTTGATCCTTAAGAGGTATGTAAGCTTCCATAGTGTTGGGTTTGTTCACCCACACACCAATCATGTTATTTTCATCGAAATTTCATTCTTGAAGTTGAAAGATTAGAGTTCTTGATGAGTTCTTGAGAGGTGTTCTTGAAGTTCATCCTAAATCTTATTGTGTTGTGGTTTTGATAATTTCTTGAGATGGAAGTGAGTGTTTTTAGGGCTGTATTGAGTAGATTAGAGTGTACTTATGTTAAGTAATCGAATCCAAGTGATTGGGAAAGAAACCGTTCGATTCTAGGTGAGTAGGGTGAGAAAACGAGCAAGGAAATTCGTCGGGTTTTCTGGGTTGGGGCCTGACGCGTCGCGCCAACCAGTGCGCCCCAAATTATGCTATGAATTTTAGGGGTTGGTGACCCGCGCCACTCAGTGCCCCAGGGTTGCCTGCCCTGTCTATTTTGAAATCGGTTGCTCCGTTTGAGTTCTTTTAAAGTGTACCTTCACTCCCTTTTGATTTTAAACACTCTATGGTACTTCTAAACACCTATAAATCATTCATGTCATAATCATAACCTTGAATTCATAATTCAAATTCAAGGTAGAGTTAAGAGTTAAGTTTTTGAGAATTCTTTCGAACATTCTAAGAAAGCCCCTTTGAGTCTTTTTGTGGAGTCTTCTACAACTTCTAGTAACTTGTTTCAAGACTCGAGCAAGTGAGTATGAGAATGAGGAGAATGTATTCATGAGTCTAATTTATCATCACGATATCCTTCATAACATGAACCATAACTCTTGAATTCATAATTCACATTCAAGAGAGAGTTAAGAGTAGAGTTCACGAAAGTCTTTGAGTTAAATTGTGAATCCTTTGAGATCAACTATCGATTTGAGCTATGTTTTGAGGAAGTAAGTATAATAATGAGAAGAGTCGGATACATGAGTTCCATATTGTTATGTAGACCCTCGAGTCGAGTCGTTCATGCCCATAAATTCCGCATGAACTCTATAAGTTGAGTATCTTTGAGAGGAGTAGTATATTCAAGTTCTAAGTCTTGAGTATTGAGTTCCAAACCCTTCTGAGATTATATATTTCTAATCATGGAACTATTGCATATTACCCATGAAGTCCTTAAGTTGAGTAGTTCATGTCTATAATTTCGCATGAACCATATGAGTCGAGAAATCTTGAGATGAGGATTATCATTGAGTCCTTGAGTTGAGTTGTTCATGCCCATAATTCCGCATGAACCTTATGAGTTGAGCATTCTCGAAATGAGTAGTATCATTGAAGTTCTTGAGTTTTGAGTTGTTGTGTTCCGAGTATCGAGTTCTTTGTATGGTTATTGAAAACCTTAAATTGAGTCATTCACATCCATCATTCGGAATGAACCCTATTTTGAGAAGTATTTTATAACTTTTTCTAAACTTGTTTTAAGACTTGAGCACTTGAGTTGAGAAAGAGTAGAGTCGAGTTCATTTTTTTTAAAAATGATATATGGAAACTAAGTATTCCAATGAATAAATGTTTTCATATCTAAATTAAAGAAGAGGAAACTGAGATTTCCAAAAGAGTTTTGAGCAGTTGAGTAACATCTCTTTTTAGAGAAAGATTTTGAGTAATAATCTCAAACCACAGAAAGAGTTATGTTTTTAAAACATATGAGCTGAGTATATTTTGGGAGTAGCATTGAGCACCGATATGGGGACGAGTTTAGATAAATCAAGTCTCCATAAACCATGTAGCCAACGTGGGTAGACATGATCATACTTTTTAGATGATTTCTTAGTGATTTTTAGCACAGACTAGTGGATCCTCTTAGTTGAGAGGTCTTATACCTTGTCAAAGTATAGGATAGTTCTGGCAGCGTGGGCGAGATGTTGTATCATCACATAACTTATAGTGATGGTTGTCGGTTAGAGAAAATCCCACAAAGTTATATTGTATTTTTATATACACACTGAGTATTATTGTATTTTTCAATACATTGAGTTGCTCTCTATAGTTTTACAACTTTCCATATATATTGCATCTTTTACTATTGCTTTATCCTTGAGTATCATGAGTTGAGTCTTTCGAGTTGAGTATCTTGAGTTGATTTGTGCTTCATTGTGTCGAGTACCTTATTGTTGAGTTTCACTGAGTTGAGAACCTTATTACTGAGTTGAGTATCTTATCCTTGAGTTCTTCTGAGGTGAGTAAGTTTGAGTAGTTTTGAGTATCCTTGAGTAATCCTTGAGTTGAGGAAGTTTGAAAAGAGGTAAGTATGTTTCCTTTTAATCAAGTTCAAACTTATGTTTATTCTTTAGATTTCCCCTTACATGCTCATATGTTCCACGTACTGAGCCATTTGGTTTGCATCATTTTATGATGCAGATACATGTATTCAGGGTCATCAATATGAGCTTCGTTGATACCATATGGTGTTCGAGTTAGCTATAATTTATTTTTATTCACAATTTTTCATTTGAGTTAAAGCTTTGTATTTGAGTTTCATTAATTTTTATTCTGTTTTAAGCTTTGTATGCTTAAGTTAGTCTTCCGCTTGTAGTCAACCAGGAAGAGGGTTCGCTTGGGGACCAACAATGGTTCTCGAGTGCCGGCCACGTCCAGGGTGTAGGTTTAGGTCGTGACAGACATTTGCCTTTTTTCTAATCTTATTGAACCTCTCCTAACACTCTGTTTGGATCATTGTTACCCATTGTTTCATAATGTATTGTATTGCATTGTACTCTATTGTACTGTATTATATGGTAGATACAGTGTTTGGCTAGACTGTATTATTTGTTGTTGTTTAATAACATTTTAATTGTTTGGTTTGATTTTATCGTACTGTATTGTGATTTATAAATTTACTAAAATATCCTTAATTATTCTAGAGTAGGAGTTTTGACTAGAATTAAATAATATAAGGTAAAGTGTAAAATAGTATTTTGAAATATTATGTATAGATATAATTGAAAAAAGAAATTAAGTATCAATGGGAACACACCAAATCGATTGTTCCATAAAATAGGGGTTTTCATTGTTACGTAACAACGAAATTTAACAATACAATACAAGACATTTTAAGTAACAATCAAAACAAACATTGTAGGTATAGTAACTATACAATACAATACAATGGATAACAATGATCCAAACAAAGTGTAAGGAGATATATCGGTAGATATATGTGTACCTTGATTATATATTTAGATTTGAGATTATAGACAAATTTAAATGAAATATTGTGTGTTTAACTTTTAAGGTTTTTAGCCTTAAATTTATTGTGTTTTTCAAAAATATGAATTCATAATTACTCTTTATTGTAATGTTAGTAAATTTTTACATGCATATTTATATTTCGTGTCGAAAATATTAAATTCATATAAATCGGCTCATTATTTGAGATATACAAGGTAATTCTGACTTCTATAACTTAACAAATAAAAAAATTACATAGAAACATTTTTCCCTTTATTTGAATTTGAATCCTAATGTTCCTTGATTTTTAACTTTGTATTTTTAAAATCGAACCGTAATCGATAAGATAATCACAAAATTGGTTTATTGGCTTATTGATATTGATTATCAGATTAACGGTTAGTGAATGGATTAAAATTTATAGTTAACGATTTATTGGTGCAAGAGCCGGTGGGTTATTCAATTTCTTTATTGGGTGAACCGTTAATCCGTTATGAATTATCGTAGTTATATTTTTACCGTAAGTATATTTGTTAAGTAAATACTTATGTGCACGTACCCTCAAAATTTAGACTTTCATATGTGTCTCACTATTATTTACAATTACTGGATTACCAGCTTAAGTAGGGCTAGAAAAAATATTTTGATGTTGATGAGTGAAAGTGAAAGAAGGAAGCATGAAATAGTGGAGCTAATACACCGCATGATAACCGTCAGTTAATTTCTAATCTGATACCGAACCAATCGATAGGTTATACTTAGTTGACTAGCGAATTAGTATATTGAAAATCCAATATCAATAAATCAAATCATTAAGCGTAATTATCCACCTGATCAATCCAATTAGCAACCTTACTCATGATATTATTTACTCGATACACGTTTGGGCATATCATTATAATATTAAAGTATATTATTTTAGTAAGTATAAATTGATACAAAAGTGATTATTTTTAATGTACTTATACTTATGTAATCACTTAAGACATCTTTTCACCATTTTTTATTAATTACCTCACTACACCTTTATTTATATATATATATATATCCACTATCATATACACATTATTTATGATATATTCACCAGCAATGTATTCGTATCTCAGTTTATCAATATAGACTATAGTTATTCACATTATTTGAGTTGAATTCCCACTACTTTTCTTATGTGTCATGCACTATACTATTTTTACTCTTCTTTTGAAATCCCATGCTGCGATATTGATGGAACACTTTCCACTTACTTCTTTAAATTAAATATATTATTCTAAGTTAATCAATGCAATTAATTAATTAATTAATTATGTAGCACTATCAATTGTTGATTCAGTTCATCTCCTTTTGTCGATACATAAGAAAGTTTATTTATGCCATTATGCTCCAAAAGAGAACACTAGCAACTAAAAGCTAAGTGGTTTAGTCGTAATCAAACAATAATTAATTAATTAAGCACTTTTAGTTCCAAGCATCCATAAAATTATGTTAATCTTATTATAATTATTTTCTAAACTTTCAATTAATTGTATAGAGGAGAGGTATGCATGACGTTAAGCCGACCCATTTCCCCTTAATTAGGGTCTCCTTTTAAGGAAAAGTTTTTTTTATTTTTTATCACAAGATAGTAATTTAAAAGCTTCTAGTAAGATTCAAATACTTTTGTGTTTTGGAAAAAGAAAAAAATATTACTTTTAATTAACGTAATATCGTTTACTTTTCCATTACAAATAAGTTTGTAATGTCATAATTTAGGGGTGTCAGAATAATTATTTTTCAAAATAAAATAAGTGAAGTATATTTATTATTTATTTATGTAAAATAGACATTTATTCCACATCATCGTGTGTGGTATATGACACCATTCTTCTCTTATTTCACTTAGTTAGGTTATATCACATTTTGGGATAAAATAAAGCTTAGCTTTAGAACCTAACTATTTCATGTTTAGCTTTAAGTGCAAGTCAAAATGTGACGATAGGCGCATGTACAATTATAATAAGTATACCTTACATAAATCCCATAGTTTTAATATGAAATTACAATCTATCCCTCATTAGTTTGTAATTACATTAATCCCTTAAAAAGTAACACAAACCGGATACATAATATGTAGCTCAGATACATTAAAAACTAGCTCGGATACATAATATATAGCTCGGATACATTAAATACTGGCTCGAATACTTTAATATGTAGCTCGGATACATTAAAGAAAGAAGAGATTTTAGAGGTTTTTAGAAATAGAAGGGGATATTGTAAATAAGGGAAACATAAGACGTGTATTTTAGTATATATGACACTAATTAGTTGATTTTGTAATGTTGTTTGACTGAACACGAGTTTTAAAAAAAGGAGATTTAAAAAAAAAAAATATGGTCCAAAACATAGATATCTGTTTGACTATAAATCATCTCATTAAAGGTAAAATTAACATTTAAAAGTTAAATTGTTACTACATATAGTCATATAGAAATGTATTATTTTTTTTGGAATTACTAATTCAAAATGAAACGTATTGTTCTTTTTGGAACTAATTAAAAATGAAAGTGCACCATTGTGCCAAATGGAGTATTACTTTTTCGGACCATTCTGAATGTCCATTTCTAAGATTAAAAATCAAATTTTATTCTATCAAAAAAATATTGCTCATGGAAGTAAAGTATCATATAACATAACGCATTGAATTAGTTAACATATAGTTGATTAATTTCACATGTTATTTAGAAAGCATCTCATTGAATTTTGTATTTTATATCCTAACAAGAATTAAGACTCGTAGTTTCATTTGTTAATACATATTCAATGAATTTTCTTAATACAAATACACAATTTTAATGAAAGAAATTAAGTTCGTCAGATGTAAGTAATACTGTAGCTCCTCCCTTAGTGGGGAGGTAGAACAGTGGAAATACTAGCAGCATGCACTAAGCACGCCTACTATATCTTAGTGTCTTAGTCAGTGTGAACTTCTAAAAGTTCCTTTTTATATTATCTAATATCTAAAGAAATCTTTGTCCATATATTTGTATAAGATTTAGCTGCTTATTCTTGTTTAATTTTCTTCCTACTTCTTTGATAAAGAGGGCTATATATTGACTCATATGTTGTGAACTTCATTTGAATGCTAGCTGGGAGACTAACTTGACAAAACATTCAATGATGGATTACAGGCTTAAAGGTTCCAATTAAAGGGAATTTAATTTCCCACTGATTGACAATTATAAGTTGGAGGTCTAACAATGATTGAATGATGTTTTATTTTATATGACGATCTTTAATGTGCAACATGTTGTACCTAAGTTTGCAAGGTAGATATTTTCTCACACAATAATGTCCGAGTTTGAGAAATAAAGTGAAATTGTGATACCGTCAAGTATAGGAGTGTCATGATCCAAAATCCAAGGTTTTAATGATAATCAGCACTATTTCATCGGTAAGAAAACCAACCCTCCACCCGAATCAAATCAAATATCATCACAAACACACAAAAAATAATAAGATATGCGGAAGTAAGTCTCAAGTTCAAGCTTTTATATATAAATAGAATAGAAATGTGGAGGTAGCAAGTACACCCCAAATCTAGTATCACCATTATAAGAGCATATAAAACTAAATGCAACTATTTAACGCTATAATTTTGTCCGAAATAACAAAAAAGACGGTAAGTAGTAAGATAGAAGAAGCAAATACCGAACACACCTTAGGGATCACCGAATGATTAAAAATTAAACAATACTCCATTTTGCAATATCACGTGTATTCAATAGGCATCATAGACCGATTAACTTAGAATTAAACAACTATATATTATAAAAATATGACATGAAACTCACTAAGTCAATATCACACACTACCAACTATGGGGTAATGGGGGACTAAGGTAGCAAAAAAATATCATTCAATAAGTAAATATAAGAGCATCAATTAATAAGCTAAGGCAGATAGATAAGAAAAAAAACGTAAAACAATGCAAAAAGATAATATGCAACACTATGATCAAATATCAATGATCATATCAATATACACCTACTGCAAAATGATATGTTGTGAGCTAAGACCTATGAGGGACATGCGAGGTCCATATGCTCATTCGAAACTTAAATTTTGAAAATCAATAATATTTATCTTCAATATCATCAAATAATCAACCACCCAAAAGTATTTTCATCAGGCATAATCCTTAACAGTACTATACTACTATATATATCGACATTAGACTAAATAACCCCATATTCATATATAGTATCACATCATATATAAGGAAAACATTCTCAAATATAATTTCAATATAATAGATAGGAAAAATGACATAGTGACCCGATATATTCTCGAATTTTCAATATGTTAGTGACGTAATTGAATTCTTTTATAGATATAACTCATGTGTTTTTTAGTATATAACTAGTCAACTAGCTAGACATATATTTTATGCCAAACTCATCAAAATACAAATATAAGAATAAGGCTGATATTTCATAAGTCATCTTTCTTTTCTACCCCATCGTCGTATATGTCCTGTCTACTCCATCCCCACATTATAAGTCGTGTACAAAACATAAAGTTGAAAAATGTTTCTCCTATTGAGGCTAAACTCTTAATTAAAGTGAGATTTCAACCTTTCACGATCGACTTTTCATGTTCAAACGCATCCAATCGGCTCAATTATATTACAAAGAATGCTCATCAATGTTGAACAAAGTTAAAAGGAATCAATTTCTCTAGGTCAAAATCAACAAAAATCACACCTAAGTTCTCTGGTCAAAATCCCAAATTAGCTCATATCCCCACAATTTCAATTCTATAATTAGATTTCAAATCGATCCCCAAATTCTTATTATTCACTCTCCAAAGCTTAGTTCTAAACCTCCAATTTTCTACTTCAAATTCTCATGGCTTAAGCATTAAATCAAGTGGGTTATCAGGGTACTTAATTAATTCAAACGCATTACAATTATTTACCCAATCTTTATAGACAAAACCCTCTCAATAACGATCCATCTCGAGCTACCAAGTCTCAATAATCTTAAAATAACCTAAAAATTCTGAAATTGCACATTTTATGACAAGAACGACAGTTACCTATGATCGCGTGATAGCCCAACCCAAAAAACTTTGGCCTATGTGAGAGCGCAGCTTGCGCTGAATAATGTGAAGTTGCGGCATGCCATATACTGTACTTAGTCTTTGTGCACGATCGCGCTCCTCACTATAACACAATGTATTTATAACTATGATTTCAAAAATTGTACTGTTATTATCTAGTAATAGCCAGAAAATTTCAAATTCCATACTTATCTACAAATTTATAAAATTTCTTTTCCACAAGAATCAAATTGACAAAGTTATTTCTTCATTTGTTCTATAAAATCTAACATTTGTGGTAATAGTTGCCTAAGATATAATGCATAATCAATTCGTTAAACTTGTCAGGATATTTTATTTAGACACTCTAACTAAATGCTAGTTTTGCCAACGTGTCATAATCTTATTGAGCTCTTTCACCACTTGAGTTAATGAAGATTTATATTAGTAGATGATCATATTAATTCCATAGTTCCTTTTTATCACAAAAAGTGTGGTCCAGTACTTTCACGTTACAAATATGAAAATGGATTGTGGAACTTAAGTGCAAGTTGATACACTCACCTTTACTCTATAATATAACCAACTATGGCGAAGGGTGTGTTGGTACGAAAAGAAAAATACTTCAATTATTTTTTAATGTTTGGTTCGTTAAAAATTTTTGAAAAATTCCTGTAGAAAAATATTTTTCTTAAAAATAAGAAAAATAATTTTTGTAACGAAAGTAGAAAATACAAATTTCATTAGTGACATTCTACGGTAATTGTCTCCTTCTTAGCCTTACGCCGGGCCCAACCCCTCATAGCCCATGTCGCCAACGGCCCACCCCAGCCACACCTATGTATTTAGAAACTTTCATATATAGCAAACACAAAAATCATATTTGTATGCTATAGCTATAGTTTGTATAATTGTGTTCCATAGAAAACATAAATATGTATATTTCGCTATACATATACAAAAGAAAGCAGTTGTATATAATCTGTTTCTGTTTCGGTATACATATACAAAAGATCAATTGTATAATCTGTGTTTGTATAAAGCGAGAAAGAGAGAAAGGCAAAAGAGAACTAGGCAGAGGAATATTTGTATTGTATAATTATAGTGTATAGGACGAAGATATATGTATTTGCATGTGTATATACAATTTTCTCTCGCTTTATACAAACATAAACGCAATTTATACATTTCTGTTTGTATAAGCGAGAGAGGCGAGGGAGAGACTGGCGAGCGAGATCTGGGAGGGGGAAGAGAGGGGAACGAAAATATATGTATATATACAATTTTCTCTCGCTTTATACAAACACAAACACAAACACAAACACATTTTATACATTTGCGTTTGTATAAAAAGCGAGAGAGGCGAGGGAGAGAACGAGAGAGGCGAGGGAGATTCACCAGGAGAGAGGCGAAATAGCAACAGTTTGCTATGGGGTACAATTAAATCAAGCCATGTTTATAGCATTTAATTTGAATTAATAGTTTGCTTATTATAGACAATTTTCCCATGTATTTTTCATGATTAATAAAGATAAATATTTTTAGGATAACAATTTTTACATACTTATTAAACATAAGAAAATATATAAGACAACCATTTATTTTCTAGAAAAATACTCCTTTCGTTTCAATTTATGTGACACTTTTCTCATTTTGAGATTCAAATAAGTATATCTTTGACCGTAAATTTTTCATATATCTTTTAAATATTTTGAATTGTCAATTATTGTGACTTATAGTACTTTTACGTAGTTTATAATACATAAATTTCATTTAAATTTTTTTGAAGATTTCGTGCGCATATTCCCGATCAAATTTACATTATTTGACTCTAAAAAAATAAAAAGTGTCACATAAATTGAGACAGATGAAATATATATTTATCTTGAAAATCATTTTCAAGGGTACCAAAAGCACACCCGATGTCTATGGCTTAGCTTCCTATAGCATGCATGCGAAAAGGTTTTCGAGTTGATAACATTTGGGACCATATAGATTAAGAGGTAGCACTTATAATGTGAGATGCTCATTACTCTTTTGATTAACATGCTGTATACTAACAAAAAGGATTGTAGGAAACGGACCACCCTATATCTATTAATAATACTATATTAAAATGGAAAAACTACATAAATATACTTTACTACTATATATACTATCTGTATTTTTAAAATATTACGTATCTTACCATCACTTAAGATCTTCCTATCATATACTAATGAGAATACACTTAGATACATATATTTTATCTACCATATACACAAAAATAGAGAGAGAGGCGAGTGAGATGGGGAGAGAGGCGAGTGAGATTCTTCATATATCCAAGATACATGCGAATCACACTAGATTCACACTAGATATATATACATATATCATGCATTTGTATGTATCTAATGTGATTCACATGTATCTAAGATACCAAATACATAGGAGACTATCGAGCAAAATGGGATAGGGGCGAGGGAGGCGAGTGAGATTTATTTTGTATCCCAGATACATGTGCGCTACATCATTTCATGATGTAGGTTCAGGCACTCAGCATCCAGATCATGCATAGATTGATTCTCGGTCCACATTTAGCAGCTTCAGTGGTGAGTCCTCATATTCCGAGGACAATAGACATGCTTTCATTTTTGTCTTTACTTTCAGTTTTGAGTTTTGTTAGAGTTAGCTGGGGCATGTCCCAACAACTCAACTCAGTTAGAGGCTTTTCAGACATAGTAAAAGATTCAGCTTGAGTAGTTAAGTAGTTGTTTCAATTATCACTAAATTCTTAGTATGTTTTACATATTCAGACTAGTTGGGTTTTCCCCATTTTTTCAGATATCAATAGATTTAGCTTCTGCATAGTTCATGTTTCACTTAGTTCTTTTCAGTATGCTTATGATATGCCATACTCAGGATTAGCTTGGGGTCACTGGTGATCCTATGTCCCGTGTTACGTCAAAGGAATAGCCTCAGGACGTGACAATGCTCTTCTGAGATTTTCTGATGTCTTCTATTCTCTTAACATCTTCTTTATATTAGCAACAAAATTGAAATCATTGGGCATATTTTTGATTTTTTTTTTGCTAAAGAAAATTAACATTTTCCATTGGCATGACCCACATTTTTCGGACAGAATTTTGCAGTGTGCTGTTAGAAACAAAAACAGTTTTGTGGATTTCTTGTATAATTTCATAACTTCGTGTATAAACTTTCAAATGACAAATTATTTGAACCGCTGACAACAAGATTCAAAGGGCTAAAACTCTCATTCTTCTATCATCTCCATATTCCTTGTTGATTAAGAGTATTTCGATTCTAAAGTTAGATAAACTTAAAATACGTACACTAAATCATTTACTATATAACTCGAAGACACATATATGACACAATAATATATTTTTGATATAAAATTTTATTGAATTGAATAAATAAATAATTATTTAATTTATAACTAAATGTATGGTAATTAATAATGGTATATCCTAACATTCTTATCATTTTATTGGAGTAGGTACCATTCAATGTTGCATCAGCTTGTGCCATATCAGAAAACTCTTTAATGTAGTTTCTCCATGAAAATATAATTTCATGATATTTAATTGTATTTCAAAATTCACTTTTTAGATACTAGACTTGATGTTACACTCTACGTTTGTCTTTAAAGTGCATACCATAGAATAATTTGAATTTTTCTGGATGAAATCATCTACTAGTTCTACTATTATTTATGAAAAATTACTATAACTAGTAATATATGTGTTTCAATCAGTTCCTTAAATCCATGGAAAATGAACTTCTTTTCTTCATTTGATCATACATTGTTCATTTAATAAAATGTTTGAATAAGTGTAGAACACCACAGAATATCATTTATCACACTAAAGTTTACTTTATTGAATTTTTCATGAAGGATACAAAACACAAAAACTTCACAAACTTCTTTTCTGAAAATTAAAGATTTACGACAAAAGACTCAATAACATAATTGACTAAATTAAAAGACTCGATAATTGCAGTACTAGTAAATTATATAATTGCTCCTCGGAAACACTAGTTCAAAAATTAAGAACTCCAATAGCATTAGTGAGTTCCAGAACTCTCCCCCTCATGATCTTGACTAGGGACAACATTCAAATCAAATTCGAATTTCTCAGTCAAAACAGTGGACTAGATACTCAACTCAAGGATATGATATTTGACTCAAAGATATGATATTCGACTCTGGGTACTCAACTCTGGATACTCAATTTTGGATACTCAGCTCAATATAAAGCAATAATACACATGCAATATAATGAAAGCTTATAAAACAGTGGAAAACAACTTAGTTCGTTAAAGAAAATGCAATAACAAACTCAACTTTACTCATATAATAAAGTAAAAATATTTATGTCGGAGTTTCTCTAACCGACAACCATCACTTAAGAGCTATAGTGATGATACAACACTTTACTTCACGCTGCCAAGGACCATCCTATACCTTGCCATCAGTATAGGACCTTAACTTAACTTAGTGGATCCACTAGTCTATGCGAAAATGATTCATCTAAAAGTATGACTCTTTTCTACCCATAATGGCTACATGGTGTATGGAGACGTGAGTTATCTGAACTCAAGCTCGTCTCCATATCGGTGCTTAATACTACTCCCAAAATACGATACTAGCTCTTTATGTTTAAAACATATTTCTTTTGGTGATTTGAGATAATTGCTCAAAGGCTATCTTGGAAATCAAGGTTTCCTCTCTTGATTTATTGTGAAAGCATTTACTCTATAACTGAAAACTAGCCCAAATGCTCTTTGGAAATCTCAGTTTACGTTCTTATTTAAATGTGAAAATATTTTAAATCTCTTTGGGAATACTTAGTCCCCATATACTTTTTGAAGAAAAGAACTTCAACTTTACTCTTTACTGAACTCCAAACTTAAGTCTTAAAACAAAGTTAAAACGTTTGTAAAAGACTTCTTAAAATATGGTTCATGCCGAATTATGGACATGAACGAGTCAATGCAAGGTTTTCAATAATCATAGATAGAACTCAAGTACTTGGAACTCAAGAACTTCAATGATACTCATTTCAAGAATGCTCAACTCAGAGTTCATGAGGAATTATGAGCATGAACTACTCAACTCAATGACTCAAATATACTTCTCATCTCAAGAATGTTCGACTTATAATGTTCATGCGGAATTATGAGCGTGAAATATTCAACTCAAGGACTCAAAGATACTTCTCAAAAGGGATTAGGAACTCAACACTTAAAGGCTTAGAACTTGAAGATACTACTCCTGATCTCAATGATACTCAATTTATGAAGTCCATGCGGAATGTATGAACATGAACGACTCGACTCGAGGGTCTACATAACTACATGGAACTCATGTATACAACTCTTCTCATTCTCTTACTTACTTCCTCAAAACTTAGTTCAAATTGATAGTTGATCTCAAGGATTCACAATTGAACTCAAAGGCTTTCTTGAACTCTACTCTTAACTCTCTCTTGAATGTGAATTATGAATTCAAGATTTATGCTTCATGGTATGAATGATCTTGTAATGATTAAGTAGACTCATGAATACATTCTCCTCACTAGTACTCACTTTCTCGAGTCTTGAAACAAGTTATTAGAAATTGTAGAAGATTCCTCAAAGGGACTTAACGGACTTTCTTAGAATGTTCAAAAGAATTCTCAAAAACTTAACTCTTAACTCTACCTTGAACATGAATTATGTATTCAAGGTTGTGATTTGTGATAGGAAAGATCTCTTGATGTTTAGGATTGATTTTAGATAGCTAAACATGAGAAAAGATAAAAAAATTCACTACTTGGAAGCTAGTCCGCGACGCGGAGACGCATTAAAATAATTGGTCGCGAAATAAATTTTGAGGCAGAGAGGTCCGTGACCTCTCCGTGACGTGAAGACAACTTTATGAAATGGGGAGGCAGGTCCGCGACGCGGAGCCAAGTGCCAGATATGCCCGACTTTTCTCTTCTTCATTTTCTAACCCCAAATCGCCTAAATTCGATTCTTTTGCTCAACTTTTTTTTAGATTCAGATAACCATCACATGTACACATGAATCTAACTCAAAACTACTCTATAAATCGAAACAATAATCTCAAGAACTCCTAAATCTCAAGAATGAAAGCAAATTCAAGAACACATATCAATAACATCAGTTTTTTAACTTTCTAGAACTAACTTAACGCTGAAATTTACATGATTGGCGTGTGGGTGAATAAACCCAACACTATGACAACTTACATACTTGAAAGAACCATCTTCTTGCAGCACTTGAAGGAAAATCTTGAAAGATGAACCCTAGCCTTAGCATTTCTTGAATTCCTTGAGAGTAGAATCTTTGGATTGAATGAGAGGGTTTAGATTTAAGAATATTGATTTTCTACACATTTAGGGCAATTTAGATGACCTCCTAAGGATTCTTAGGACTAAAATACCCCTAAAGAAATAAATAAGATGAGCTGAGAGTCGAAATTATTTTTCACCAGGCAGTGAAGTTCGTATTGGCTCCGGGTCGTGGAGCTGCTGCCAGGTTTGCATGACGTTAGTAAATCACTCATAACTTTTTACTCAGAGATCAGAATTGAGAAAACTCAGTGGCGTTGGAAAGAGGACTCGAAGGGATTTAATTTACTATCTTATGGGTCTCCTAACTCATCTTGTACTAAAATTATGTCCATTTGAAATTAACCCAAAACTTAAGAAACCAAGGACTGACTTGAATGCTTTTTCTCTTTAGTTCTTCTTGGAACTTAAGGTGCTACATCTAGTGACCTTAACACTCAAGAAATTTTAAATTCTTTGCAAAATCTTACTCACTACAAAGAACGGTTCGAGTCTCAGTTCGGAAAAATTTCTGGGGTTACAGTTTTACATATTCAGACTAGTTGGGTTTTCCCCATTTTTTCAGATATCAATCGATTTAACTTCTACATAGTTCATTTTTTACTTAGTTCTTTTTAGTATGCTTATGATATGCCAGACTCAGGGTTAGCTTGGGGTCACTGGTGATCTTAGGTCCCATATTACGTCAAGGGAATAGCCTCGGGGAGTGACAATGCTCTTCTGAGATTTTCTGATGTCTTTTATTCTCTTAACATCTTCTTTATATTAGCAACAAAATTGAAATTATTGGGCATATTTTCGATATTTTTTTTTGCTAAAGAAAATTAACATTTTCCATTGGCATGACCCACATTTTTCGGACAGATTTTTGTAGCGTGCTGTTAGAAACAAAAACAGTTTTGTGGATTTCTTGTATAATTTCATAACTTCATGTATAAACTTTCAAATGATAAATTATTTGAACCGCTGACAACAAGATTCAAAGGGCTAAAACTCTCATTCTTCTATCATCTCCATATTCCTTGTTGATTAAGAGTAGTTCGATTCTAAAGTTAGATAAACTTAAAATACATACACTAAATCATTTACTATATAACTCGAAGACACATATTGTAACACCCCAGAAATTTTTTGAGCTAAGACTTGAACCATTATTCGTTGTGAGTAGGATTTTACAGAGGAATTAAAATTTCTTAAGTGTTAAGTTCACTAGATGTAGCACCTTGAGTTCGAGAAAGAACTAAATTGGAAATAGCAAAAATCTGAAATTTGGAGAGTTAAGTTAAGTATGAGTTATGGGTCAACTTCAAACGACCATAACTCCTAGATCAGGATGAGTTAGGTGTGCTACCAGATACCGAATGAAAGACCTTTGAATTATCTTTCCAATGCCACCAAGTTTTCTCAGTTTCGAGTTCGTATGAGGGAGATATGTCCATTCAAAGTTGGGCTGTCTAGATAAGGAAAGTTAAAACCGGATTTGGGTATTTTGGTGTTTTCCTTACCCAATCAGATTTAATTCGTTTTTAGTAATATTTTAGGGGTCTAATATGATTAGGTTCAGTTTTATAATCCTAGTCTACGCCTAGGATTTTAGTTGAGAGTTCAAGAAGAGAAAGGAAGAAAAGAGAAGAGGAGAAAAGAGAAAGGACCGAAGCGTTCGTCGAAGTTCTTGAGAGTTGTTGCGGATTGTCGCCATCGGTTTGATCCCTAAGAGGTATGCGAGATCACATAGCGTTGGGTTAGTTCACCCACGCACCAATCATGTTTCAATTCAGCGAAATATGTGTGATTTGAAAGTAAATCCTTTGAGTTCTTGATGAAATTCGTTTGAATTCTTGTGGGTTGTTTTGTTGAAGTTTCTTGCGATTTGATTCATGTTTCCGGGTGTAATTTTGGTTTGAATCTATCATGTATCGAGTTTATAAATGATCCTAAGTGTTTGGGGAAAGAACCATTGAAGTTTAGAGGGTTTGGAGTTGAAAAACGGAGAAGAAAAGTCGTCAAAAACCTAGGGAAGGGAGTGTGGCGTCGCGCCAGCCAGCGCACCCCAAAGCAGCCCCTGAATGTTGGGCTCTGGGGTGACGCGCCAGCCAGAGCGCCCCAACGTGTACTCTGAATGTTGAGGGCTGGCGCCCCGCGCCTCTCAGAGCGCCAGGGACGCCAGTTCTTCCCATTCTTCCCCCATCTTTTTGTACTTGTTTCTTAGCAATGTACCTATGTTTTCTAGTTGATTCCAACACTCTAAGGTACATCTAAACATCATGAAATAATCCATAAACATGAGATAATAAACCTTGAATCCATAATCTAATTCAAGAAAAGTTAGGATCTAAGTCAAGGAAAGTCAAGAGCCAAGTCTAGGAAGTTCCCAGAGTCTTTTCAAGAAGTCTTTTGCAAATGCTTTTAACCTTGTTTTAAGACTTAAAGTTCAAGTTGAGTAAAGAGTGAAGATTACAGATTGAAGTTCATTTCTTCAAAAGTATATGCGGACTATGTATCCCCAAAGGGTTTAAAATATTTTCACATTTAAACAAGAAAAGAAACCTCAATTTCCAAAGAGCCTTCGGGCTAGTTTTCAGAAAAGATTAAATTCTTTCATAATTAAGCAAGATAGGAAACTTTGATTTCCAAGATAGCCTTTGAGCTAAGTTTTTGAGCAATTATCTCAATTCACAGAAGAAGTATCTTTTTAAAAAACATAAGAGCTAGTATATTTTGGGAGTAGTATTGAGCACCGAATTGGGGGTGAGCATGAGTTTAGATAACTCACGTCTCCATAAAACCATGTAGCCACCATGGGTAGAAAAGGGTCATCCTTTTTAGATGAACCTTTTTCACAATAGACTAGTGGATCCACTTAGTAGTTCAGGTCCTATACCTCTAGCCGGGTATAGGATGCGCTGGCAGCATGAGGTAGATCGCTCTATCATCACTATAGCTCTTATGTGATGGTTGTCGGTTAGAGAAACTCCCACAAAAGTTATTGTATTCTTATATACACATGTATTTGTATTTTTACATTCAATTCAGAGTTATGTTGTATCCTTGCATACACACAGAGTTGACAACATGTTTTAAAAAGTTTGTTTCTTATATTGCACTTGTTTTAAATTGCTTTATATTGAAATGAGTTCAGTCATATTGAGTTGAGTATCCAGAGTCGAATATCATATCTTTGAGTCGAGTATCTTATCGTTGAGTTGAGTATCTTATCTCTGAGTTAAGTATCTTATCCTTGAGTACTTCTGAGTTGAGTAAGTTTGAGTAGTTTTGAGTATCCTTGAGTATTCCTTGAGTTGAGTAAGTTTGAGAAGAGGTAAGTATGTTTCCATTTTTATCAAGTTCAAGCTTATGTTATGCTTTAGAATTCCCCTTACATGCTTATACATTCCACGTACTGAGCCATTTGGCCTTTATCTTTTCATGATGCAGAAACAGGTATTCAGGATCATCAACAGAAGCTTCATTGATACATCCGAGAGTTCGAGTTAGCTATGGTGAGCCTCCTTGCTTCTGGAGGATTTCATTTACCTTTCAGTCATATCAGTTGTTAGGATGTTGTGGGTCTTGTCCCAACTTCCATCTTTATCAGTTAGAGACTTCATAGATAGTCAATATAGTTGAGAAGTTTGTATTATTCATTTATTTTATTAAATTTTTTAAAGGCATAAGTTGCCTATTTTTATGGTGAGTTGAATATATTATATTATTCGGAGTTTTCTTTTGAGTTAAAGCTTTGTATTTAATTTTTATGAACTTTTATTTCAGTTTTTATGCTTTGTATGCTTGAATCAGTTTTTCGCTTGTAGTCAGCCAGAATGAGGGTTTGCTTGGGGACCAACAATGGTCTTCGAGTGCCGGCCATATCCAGCATGTAGTCTCGGATCGTGACAAATTTGGTATCAGAGCACAGAGTTCAAAAGTCATAGGGTGTCTAGAAGCGGTTTCAAGTAGAGTCTTGTTTATGGTTGTGAGGGCCCCACTTCTATAAATGAGGGACTACAGACATTTAAGAAAAATTTCCCTTCTTTCATACTCTTAATCGTGCAATAGAGCTATGTCATAAAGATTTATTTATACTCGTGCCTTTCTCAGATTCATTCGACTACCCATCATACTAGAGGTGGTTGAAAAGCAGAGTTAGTTCTTTGTCGATGAGTTGTTATTAGCAAGAGTTTTGAGGAAGTCATGAGACTCCAGAGGGGCTTGAGAGAAGCCCAAGAGTAAGTTTAGTGTTTCGTTTTAGAGGAATGCACTCATATTCATATGAATCGTGAGTTAGAGCTAAAACCGAGTTGTACTCTTCCTTAAGCCTTGTTTCAGCTGAGATCATTTTTAAGAAGTATGTTTAGAGCTTGGGTATGATTTTCACCCGAAAAGGTAGCATGAGTTATGAGATCATGAGCAGTAGTAGTGAAAGAGCCCAGAGTTAGAGGAAAGTATGAAGAGGTTTAGTAATCTAAGTAAGGGAGATGGTGTTTTGACAAACTATGTTACTATAGTCATTCACCTAGCAAGTTAGTTATGAGAAGTTTTTCCTTATGGGTAGAGTAAGAGTTGCTAGTCAAGATGAGATAGAGTATATGTTGTTAACCAAAATAGAGTTGATGTCGATGTGCCATCGTATTAGAGGAGACTAAATTGATATGTTGAATAAAAGAGCAGATTATTTATGAAGTGATAAATCTAAGCTAGGCTGATGATTTGTTTGAGAGGGTCATGATGTTCAGAAGGTTATAGAGCTGATCAAGTAATGAGGTATGGTATGGTAGGCGAGCAATCATATTGATATTCAGGTTTAGTAATGAACATTAAGCTTGAATTTGAGATGAGTATCATGATCAAAAGAATGGGAACATAAGGGTGATGATGTTAGTCTTGAAATTTTATCTTGTAGACTTGATATAGAGTAGGTGAGGAATTGAGATGTTGCTGTAATGAATGTGAGTAGTACAAGTGAGAGATCCTAACCTTTAGATAAGGGCAACAAAGTGTGGCTAAGTCACAAGAGTAACAAGAGCATTAAGAGGCGTGCCGAGATATTATGTTACCAAATGAGGTTCCAATTAAGTTATGATTTTCCATGTGTGCCTAGATAGCATAATTGAGTTGTTAATGTGGAGTAGGTCCATAGATTTCAAGTGTTAGCTTTAGACCTAAGGGGGAGATGATAAGATGAGAAATCAAGTCAAGTGCTTGAGATTAAGATAGTAATGAATTCCAAAGAGTTTGAGGGATATCTTTTTAGAGGTCCTTTTAGTAATGAAGTCATGCTAGAAAGAGGA
This sequence comes from Solanum piurae, assembly GCA_029582685.1. Taxonomy (NCBI): domain Eukaryota; kingdom Viridiplantae; phylum Streptophyta; class Magnoliopsida; order Solanales; family Solanaceae; genus Solanum; species Solanum piurae. The sequence continues at coordinate 1,071 of JAJOOO010004476.1, read as the reverse complement.
GGTTAATGATCATATCATGATGATGGTGGTGTGATAGTTTCATCTAAGGTTGTAAATAAGGAGGAAGATTAGAATGAAGTGTTACTAAGAGAAATAGTTAAATGAGAGGCTTAGTTGGATATGAAGGAGTTGGTTAGTAGGAGTTCATGGAGTTGTTCGAGTACCAAGCTTGAATGTGGTGGTAAAGAGTAGTAGTTTTAGGGTGAGATTCCCTATAGAGAGGTATAGAACCTGAATCTAAGGATTTGGGTTAAGCTTGAATATAGTAAGGGCGTACCATTAGCCTCAAACCTTAGTAAGAGTAACCCGTTCCATATCCAGACCAGTCGTCATTCGAGGACGAATGATCCCAAGGGGGAGATATTGTAACACCCAAAAAAAAAATTGAGCTAAGACTTGAACCATCCTTCGTTGTGAGTAGGATTTTACAGAGAAATTAAATTTTATTAAGTGTTAAGTCCACTAGATGTAGCACATTGAGTTCGAGAAAGAACTAAAATGGAAATAGCAAAAATCTGAAATTTGGAGAGTTAAGTTAAGTATGAGTTATGAGTCAATTTCAAACGACAACTCCTAGATCAGGATGAGTTAGTTGTTCTACCAGATACTGTAGGAAAGACCTTTGAATTATCATTCCAAAGCCACTGCGTTTTCTCAGCTTCGAATTCGTATGAGGGAGATATTTCCATTCGAAGTTGGGCTGTCTAGATAAGGAAAGTCAAAACTGGATTTTAGAGGGGTATTTTGGTCTTTTCCTTACCCAATCAGGTTTAATTCATTTTTAGTAATATTTTAGGGGTCTAATCTGATTAGGTTCAGTTTTATAATCCTAGTCTACGCCTAGGGCTTTAGTTGAGAGTTCAAGAAGAAAAAGGAAGAATTAGAGAGAAGAGGAGAAAAGAGAAAGGATCGAAACGTTCGTCGAAGTTCTTGAGAGTTGTTGCGGATTGTCACCATGGGTTTGATCCCTAAGAGGTATGTGAGATCACATAGCATTGGGTTAGTTCACCCACGCGCCAATCATGATTCAATTCAGCGAAATATGTGTGATTTGAAAGTAAATCCTTTGAG
>JAJOOO010004475.1:0-66377 GCA_029582685.1 Solanum piurae | reverse complement strand
CCCCCCCCCCCCCGCACCCCCCAAAAAAAATTTAAGTTTGTTTTAAAAAAATATTTTCAACTTCAAAATTTTATGTTTTCACCCCAACCCTCGACCCCCCACCCCACTCAACCCCCTACCAGCCCCGATCCCCAAAAAAAAATTAAGTTTGTTTTTAAAAAATATTTTCAATTTCAAAAATTATTTTTTACTCTAGTAAAAATAAAAGATATTTCTCAAAAAAAAAATTCATTCATAAATCAAACACTAAAAATCTTTTTCGGAAAATATTTTCTACTCACCAACCAAACATGAGAAAATAAGTGAAAAATCAACTTGTTTTCCAGGAAAACATTTTCCTTCATACCAAACACACCCTTAATCTCCACCCCTTGTTCGAATGAATTAGTTTTAAGGAGTATGAGCATAAATGATTATTAAATTGGTAGGCTAGGAGAGAATTGATTTTTTTCCCCAATATTTTTGGAGTTGCTGCAACGTAAGTAATTCTTTACTTTGGTGTGTCAATTTATGACAAATGATGGATATCTAATGAGTAGTAGTGATGAGGTAATGATGAGATAATTATGACTTAATTGGAGAATTGCAAATAGATTCAGTTATGCACATTATTTTTCGTAATTAGTTGGGTTTGTATTTATTTTTGGTCATCATATTATACTCAACTTCTTCAGGAGATATTTTGGGATGCTATGCAAAGATGAGTATATTAGCATTATTAGGGGAAAGCAACTTTTCCATTACGTGGTTGTGTTGTAAAATAATTGGCTTAAAATAGGGCAAAACACAAAATTTGTAGTCACACCAAGCAATGAGGGCAAGTAGTGTATAAGACGGTGATGCTGTTCAATAATAGTGCTAATTATTAATGATATTATATCATGAGGAATTAGTATAGTTTAGTTAATTTTCCACATTGGTTCATCATTCAAGGTTTCTAGTGGTGGAATATGATTTTTCATTGAATTATTCTTATTCTTAACGCATCATTATTAGATTTTGGTATATTGAAAAAGGTAATTAAATATTAACTGTATTGTATTATATGAGTACCATTAAAGTTATAATATTTGAAGAAATTCGGACTTAGTCTAGCCTTGAAATTTAGGAAATTATGAGAGTGGGTATATTAATTGGTACAAGGTTAGGAACTTGATTAGAGATTCGTGCTTTATGATTTTGGGATCTAGGCTAGAAGTATAGCAATATGGGTGTCTACATAATCATTTACTTATGAATAGTGCATATGTGATAGATTGTAAACGTGTTGACGCTTTGCGAAAGGGAAGGGCAAAATCTTAAGGATTCAGGACACGTGTTCAACATTCAAGGTATGTTAAGACTTTTCAAACTTTGTTGAAGGATGTTTTTCTAATTAAATATTAAAATGGAATAGACCATGGGTAAGGGCGAAAGATGGGGGTTTCGTACCAATATAATGGTGTGACGGGCATTGGTACGAGTACCGGTGTTATTAAAGGGAACATTTATTACTATAATATGATAGCTTGTAATTCGAGAATGCCAAAGCATATGGGCATTAGCTGATGTATTTAGTGACTTGTTTTCTTTTGTTGTGTTTCTTTATTGAACCTGTGTATTTGTGATAAGTGAGGTGATTATATGTCAAAGCGACATCTGATTTATTGAGAAACTTCATCATCCCCTTTTATTGATATCATATTGTGCACATGCATTGACATGAGATTGAGTATAAGTTGGGCACGTGGAGATCGTCCGTGCTAGGGATTGGGAGATGTTAAGATTATAATTTGGACACGTGGAGATCGTCTGTGCGGAAAATTGTTGATTTTATGATAGTGCGTTGAGATTGTTCGCACAGACACGTGGAGATCATATGTGTCGGTATATGGACCTCGCGAGTCCCCTATGGGTCATGAACTCTCGATGTATTTTCGAGGAGTATCATGTATATACGGTTGAGAGAGTACTGGGCATCTGAGGCATATCATTTCATGGTGTCACATTGCATTGCATGGCATCTCATTACATCCGTCATTCTTGTTGATTATGTTCCTTTTATGGTGGTCTCACATTACGTGACATTTGATTATCCCTATTGATAAAAAGTTGCTTGATAAGTATAGTGTGGACTTGTAAAATTAAAGGATTATTTTCTTACATACTCCTATGACTACTTCCTCGTCTGTCTATGAGATATACTGGGTACACGCAGTTTCGTACTCATACTACACTTGCTGCACTCTTTTGTGGTGAAGATTCCATTTCAAATTTGAGCGAAATTCTTGGAGCTTGAGTCAGAGTTTGGATTATCTTGGAGTTGTGGTGAGCTTCTTGGATATTTTGCGGCCCATATCTTTATCTATCTATATACACTAGGTTTTGGTTGTATTCTGATAGGATATTTCTCATGTTTAGATTTGGTAAATAATTAGAGACTTGTATTAACTTTAGAAGCTCTTGTACTTATGACACTAAATCGTGGGGTGGTATTTCAGTTTTCCGCATTTATTTAGAAGACTTAGTATTTTAGATCTTTGCTTGATACTTACCTTTTCACGTTTAAGTTTAATTGGTTAACTTATTGGGTTGGTTTACCTATCGAATGGGAACATAGGTGCCATCATGACTTACGATTTCGGATCATGACAAATTGGTATCAGAGCCCTTGGTTCATCGGTCTCACGAGAACAAGAGCTGAGTCTAGTAGAGTCTTGCGGATCAGTGCAGAGACGTATGTTACTTATCTTCGAGAGGCTATAGGAATTAAGGAAACTTCATTCTTTCATTCCTTATCGTGTGTATGTGATTTGATTTTATGGTAAAAAATTTCTTGTTCCATTCTCTCGCCAATGATGAGGAAACATTTTCAAATTTAGACCCAGTGGTTGGGATGACGTTATGTGGTATAGTACAGATGTTTTGTGGCTAACAAAATAACTTGGTAATGATTTTTCTATTCTAAATAATGCAATTAATGAAGCCGTAATTAGTAAGAATGATTTGCTCCATGTGTGATTTTGACAAAGATACTTGAACTTTATTTGAATTTTTTTGGGGACAATTTTATGACTCGTGTTTATGATAAATGAATAATTTAGTAATGAAATGGTATAATGTTGATGTTTTTAATAGTAGTGTAAGATTAGTAAGATTTATTGATCAAATAAAGGGATAATGATTATGGTAAGGCTATGAGGAAAAGTTGAGGAAGGACAAAGATATAAAATGTGACCTCTTCTAATGACATTTGAGAGGGTAAAACTTGTTATAAGATTCAGATGATAGATTTCCTTTCGAGTAGAGGTATACTCAAGACATTTTGAATAGTTTAAGCTAGGTGGCATTATACTCATGTTGGTATTCATTGACCGAAGCCACGATGTATACTAACTCTAATACATCAAGAAAATATAAAAGGCTAAATTGGATAGCAGTCACTAATGACATTTACTATAGTGTGTTAATGATAAATATTGATACATTCACGTGGTGAAAAACCTTTCATATCTTGAACTAAGGATCAGTAATATTGATTGAAACTAAAAGGGGAGAAAGATTCTTTAGTTAAATTTTTTTTGGAAGGAATATTTGTATGAAACTATATGAGGATGTCCATAAAGACGTACACATAGTAATTATAATTTCTACAGAGATCATAGACTAATATAGTTGTCATTGGAAATAATTATTTAGTAAATAACTAATTGTATTGGTGTAACCAATGCTCTCGATTGACTACAATTTTATTTCAAGTGTAAATACACTTCATTTTTTTATAAGCACATATATTATTTTGGGTTTGAATATGCTTCATGACTCTTATCTTATGTCTATACATATTTCTACACCGGTAGATGGTTCTTAGTGGTAGATCGATTACATCGATCTTATGTTATTCACTTGGTAGTACATGACACATGGACAGACTTACCTATTCTGAATATGGTGGATTTCAACATCATATTGGATATAGATGGAATTTCTCCATATTATGCATTCTCATACTATTAGACCAAGATAATAACCTAAGATATGCCAACTTTTCCTAAACTAAAGTGGAAGGAAACTCTTAGTACTTGTCCGAGAAAGGCATTTTGATTTTAGCGTCTCACCATATGGTTTAAAAAAATGATGCCTCATCTATTTGACTTACATTTGTCATAATGGTAACAGTACATCTCCTTTAGAATCTGTTACAGTGGTAAAAGAGTTCTTGAAAGTGACAAGTGCAATATAAAGAAAAGTTGTTTAAAAACATGATGTCAACTCTGTGTATATACAAGGATACGACATAACTTTGAAATGTATGTAAAAATACAATAAACTGATGTATATAAAAATACAATAACTTTTGCGGGAGTTTCTCTAACCGACAACCATCACTATGAGACTAAGTGATGGTACAACGGTTTACCTCACGTTGCCAAGGACCGTCCTATACCTTGCCATCGGTATAGAACCTGAACTACTAAGTGGATCCACTAGTCTATGCTAAAAGCATCCTAAGGAGTTACCTAAAAAGTATGATCCTTTACTACCCATGATGGCTACTTATATGGTTTATGGAGACTTGAGTTAATATGAACTCGCATCCCCATATTGGTGCTCAATACTACTCCCAAAATATGCTTAGCTAATGTGTTTGTAAAAACAAAACTATTTCTTTGGTTTGAGATAATTACTCAAAACTTAGCTTTAAAGCTCTCTTGGAATCGACGTTCCCTTTTCTTGCTCAAATGTGAAAAACATTTATAAAGTCTTTGGGGAATACTTAGTTCCCTTATAGATTTTTGAGAAATGAACTCAACATTTTACTCTTTGCTTAACTTAAAACTTAAGTCTTAAAACAAAGTTAAAACATTAGTTAAAGACTTTTGTAAACTTTAAAAAATTTGCTTTGACTTGCTTCTTAACTTGTAGACTTGACTCTTAACTTCTCTTGACTTTGATCCTAACTTTCCTTGAATTGGATTATGGATTCAAGGTTCATGATCTCATGTATATGGATGATTTCATGATGTTTAGATGTACCTTAGAGTGTTGGAATCAACTAAAAATCATATGTACATTGCTAAGGAACAAGTACGAAAAGGTGGGGAAGAAATGGGGAGAATTGGCGTCCCTGTCACTCTGAGAGGCGCGGGGCGCCAGCCCTCAATATTCAGAGACCAGTCTGGGGCGTGCTGGCTGGTGCGGCTCCCCAAGGGTGAACATTCATAGAATTTTTTGGGGCATGCTGGTTGGCGCGACTCCCCACCCCTATACCCAGGTGTTTGACGACATTTCTTCTCCGTTTTTCAACTCTAAACCCTCTAAACTTCAATGGTTCTTTTCCCAAATACTTAGAATCGACTAAACCATCAAAACACATCAGATTCTACTCGAAATCACAACTAATTTCATGAATTAGGATCAAACAACTCCTCAACAATTTCAACGAATCAAGAACTCAAAGGAACTTCAACAAACCCATCAAGAATTCAATTTCTAAATTTTCAAAGACTTAATTCACTGAAATAAAACAATATTTGGCGCGTGGGTGAACTAACCCAACGCTATGTGATCTCACATACCTTGTAGGGATCACCCCCAACGAATTCCACAAGCCAAACTTTGACTATCTTGAACGTTCTTGCTTCCTATTCTCCTTTCTCCTCTTTTGTCTTTTCTCCAATCCCTAGCGTGAACTCTAATTTTTCTAAACTTACCAAAATCTGGTTTTACCCCGATTAATATCCTAAAACGAATTAGAATAATTAGGTAAAGAAAAGACTAAATTACCCTTCCAAAAACCGGATTAGACTTTCCTTAATCCAACAGCCCAACTTCCAAAGGGCATAACTTACTCATACAAACTCAGAATCGCGCAAACTCGGCGGTGTTGGAAAGATCATTCCAAGCAATTTCCAACCATATCTGGAAGTACACCTAAATCATACTGAGCTAGGAGTTATGGCCGTCTGAAGGTGACCAAAACTAAACTTTCCTAACTTGAACAAATTTCCAGATTTTCGTTCTTTCCAAAAATGACTATTTCCAATTATTAGCTTATTCCTAGTTATTTCAAATTGCGAGATGTTACAATATCTCCCCCTTGGGAACATTCGTCCTCGAATGAGATTACTCTTACTAGGCTAAAGGTGTAACATCAAGTTTGAACACCCAACAAGCAAATGCAAACAAACAACATGCTCACTCATAATTTAAAGAGTACTAAGAAGAAAATTAGTACCTTGGTCTGCATTTTCTCCAGACTCAAAGAGATGTGGATATCTTTTCTTCATATCCTCTTCAGTTTCCCAAGTAGCTTCCTCAACAAATTGGTTCCTTTAAAGGACTTTGACTAATGCTACTTCTTTAGTCCTCAACTTGCGAACTTGGCGATCTATAATCTGAACCGGAATCTCTTCATAAGATAGGCTATCCTTGATCCCAATATCTTCAGTTGGTATGATGAATGACGGATCGCCCATGCACTTCTTCAACAAAAATATGTTAAATACCGGATGAACCACGGCTAACTCTTATGGTAGCTCTAACTCATAAGCTACATTGCCGATCCTCTTGGATATTCGATAAGGTCCAATATACCGGGGACTAAGTTTCCCCTTATTACCAAACCTCATAACACCCTTAATGGGTGAAAATTTTAGATATACCCAATCATCTACTTCAAACTCTAACGCCCTTCTCCTAACATCGGTGTAGGATTTTTGACCACTCTGTGCCATTTTCAACCTATCTTGAATCACTTTCACCTTCTCCATATCTTGATGGACTAAATCTAGTCCTATCAACCCTTCTTCACCAACTTCAAACCATCCAATAGGAGATTTGTATCTTCTCCGATAAAGAGCTTCATATGGAGCCATCTGGATGCTAGAGTGGTAACTATTATTGTAGGAAAATTCAATAAGGGGTAGGTTATCATCCCAATTACCTTCGAAATCAATCACACAGGCCCTCAACATATCCTCTAAGGTCTGAATAGTGCGATCTTCTTGACCATCTGTCTGAAGATGAAACGCAGTACTCAAGTTCACCTTTGAACATAAGCCTTTCTAGAATGACTTCCCAAACTGTGCAGTGAATTGCGCACCTCTGTCTGAAATAATGGAGACCGGAACCCCATGAAGTCTTACCACTTCATGAATATATATCTTAGCATAATCTTCTCTTTAATGGGTAGTCTTTACCGGCAAAAAGTGGGCTGAATTCGCCATTTTATCGACAATCGCCCAAATAGAATCATGCTGCCTGTGAGACTTTGGTAACCCTGTGATGAAGTCCGTATTAATCATCTCCTACTTCCATTCCAAAAGTTCAAGAATCAAAGTCAACCCACCGGGACTTTGATGTTCCACTTTAACTTGTTGGAAATTCAGACACTTAGCAACAAACTCTACAACGCCCTTCTTCATGCTACTCCACCAATAAACTTCTCTCAAATCACGATATATCTTTGTGGAACCCGGATGAATGGAATATCTGGAGCTATGAGCTTCCTCCATGATCCTCTCTTGGAGTTCATCCGCCCTTGGTACACATAACCTACCTTGATAACTCAATACACCATCTCCCCCTTGTTCAAAAGCTAATACTTTTTGCTTATAAACATTTGCCTTTAATTCAAGCAAAATGGGGTCTTGGTCTTGCTTGCCTTTTACTTCTGACGCTAATGAAGATTCAGCCCCATTCATTACCACTACTCCTCCTTCTGTGGAATCCATTAGTCGGACTCCTAGGCGTGCCAGTCTATCCACATCTTTGGCCAACTCTCTCTTTTCTTCCTCGACATAGGAGGTACTACCCATAGACAACCTACTCAATGCATCAGCAACAACATTAGCTTTACATTGGTGGTAAAGAATACTTATGTCATAATCCTTGAGTAATTTTAACCACCTCATTTATCTGAGATTAAGCTTTTTCTGAGTGAACACATATTGAAGGCTCTTGTTATAAGTGAATATATCAACATGAACACCATACACATAATGACGCCATATCTTCAAAGGGAATACTACAGCAGCCAACTCTAAGTCATGAACTTTCAACTGTCTGGAGGCATAAGCTATAACTTTTCCATTATGCATGAAGACACAACCCAACCCAAGTCTAGATGCATCACAGTAAACCACAAAACCTTAAGTATGTTCTGGTAAGGTTAAAACTGGGGCAGTAGTCAACCTCTTCTTCAATTCCTGAAAGATTTTCTCACAAGCTTCAGAATATTGAAATTTCACTGTCTTCTGAGTCAACTTGGTCAAAGGAGACGAAATGGACAAGAAAACTTCTACAAAACTTCTATAATAGCCAACCAAACCCAAGAAACTCCTAATATCAGTTCGAGATGTGGGTCTAAGCCAATTCTGCACTGCCTCAATTTTCTGAGTATCAATTTTAATTCCCTCTCTAGACACAATATGGCCTAAGAATTCCACAGACTCAAGCCAAAATTCACACTTAGAGAATTTAGCATATAACTCCTTATCTTTCAAAGTCTGAAGAAATATTCTGAGATAACTAGCATGATCTTCTTCATTCCTTGAATAGATTAGTATGTCATCAATGAAGATGATAACAAACATATCTAAATAAGGTTTGAAGACTCTATTCATAAGATCCATGAACGTTGCAGGTGCATTAGTTAAACCGAACGACATGACCAAAAACTCATAATGACCATAACGGGTCCTGAATGGTGTCTTGGGAATAACACACTCTCTTACTTTCAACTGATGGTAGCCAGATCTGAGGTCTATCTTCGAAAAACAAGAGGCACCCTGAAGCTGATCAAAAAGATCATCAATCCTTGGAAGAGGATACTTGTTCTTAATGGTAACCTTGTTCAATTGGTGGTAATCTATGCATATCCTAAGGGAACCATCTTTCTTTCTCACAAACAAGACCGGAGTGCCCCAAGGTGAAACACTTGGTCGAATAAAACCCTTATCTAGGAGTTTTTTCAACTCTGCTGGTGCCATTCGGTATGGAGGAATAGATATAGGAAGAGTATGTGGAAGAAGATCTATACCAAAGTCTATCTCTCACTCAGGAGGGACTCCGGGAAGATCATCAGGAAAGACTTTTGGGAACTCTTTTACTACTGGAACTGACTGAATAGGAGGTACCTCAACACTTGAGTCATTAACTCGGACTAAGTGATAGATACAACCCTTCGAAACTAACTTTCTCGCCTTAAGGTACGAAATGAAACGACCCTTAGGCACTGCTGAACTACTACTCCACTCTAAGACTTGCTCATTTAGAAATTGAAACTTGACTACTCGAGTTCTACAGTCAACTGAGGCATAAAAGGCATGAAGTCATTCCATACCAAGAATGACATCAAAATCTACCATTCTAACTCAATTAAGTCAGCCATGGTACTCTTGTGAGTGACGGAAATGGCACAATCACGATAGACTTTCTCTGCTAGAATAGACTCACCAACAGGTCTAGAGACAATGAATTGTTCACTAAGTTGCTCAGGAAGAACATCAGAGTTCATAGCAACGTAAGGAGTTACAAAAGATAAACTCGCTCCTGGATCTAGCAAGGCATAAATAGTAAAGTCAAAGACTCGAATCATACTAGTGACAACATCTGGAGAGTTCTCTTGCTCTTGGCGACTAGTGATTGCATAAAGGTAGTTTGCTCCTCCGCTAGTATCAGAAGTAGCTCCTCTAGGTGCAGCCCTGTCTGGTGGAGCAATTGTTGAAGACTGGGCTCTATTGCCCGGATTTCCACTACCTTACTTATTCTTAGGACACTCTTTCATGAAATGTCCCTCTTGCCCACACTTGAAACAACCTGTGTGGCCATCACGACACTTACCTGAGTGGTTTCTACCACACCTACCACATACAGGAGCCCAATTACCTCCTTGTGCCACACTACCTTGAGACTGTGCTGGTCTAGCTTTGAAGTTCTGTGAATTTTGGCAATTATACTCACCTTTGTTTCTAGGTGCAGGTGCACTAGCAGATGATGGTGGAGGTCCCTTTTGCTTTTGAAAGGACGGATGATTCACACTACCCTTATGCTGCCCAAACTCATTCCCTATCTTCGCTTTCTTATTTCTGAACTCTTCTCTATCTCTCAGCTTCTCTTGCTCAACCTGCTTCACATAAACCATCAACCTTGATATGTCCATGTCACCTATCAACATCGCTGCCCTTCCCTCTTTGCTTGATAGACGGTCCAACCCAGCAACAAACAAGCTCATTCTACTCTTCATGTCCTTAACCATCTCCGGAGCATAACGGGATAGTTGGGTGAACTTCAACCCATATTCATGAACACTTAGAGAATCCTGTTTAAGTGTGAGGAACTCACGTATCTTGGCCTCTTTGAATTCTCGTGGAAAGAAACACCCCAAGAAAGCTTCCTCAAAACAGGCCCAACTCACAGGTGGTGCATCCTCAGCTTTACCCTTTTTCCACTGGTCGAACCAAGTTCTAGCAACATTCTTCAGTTAATATGCAGCTAGTTCAACTCGCTCAATATCTACCACATGCATAACATCAAATACCTCATTCAGCTCCTCAATAAAGTTCTCTGGATCCTCAGTAGTGCTCGAACCAGTGAAGTTTGGAGGATTCATCCTCAAGAACTCATGAATCCTTGAAGTGTCAGTTTCTTCTTGTTGAGCTCCTTTTTTCTGCCCAACCTGGTTAGTCACAACTTGACTCAGCATCCTAATTGCTTCTCTGAATTCAGAATTAGTGAATTCCCCTTGAGGTTGCACTTCAGGTTCATTTAGTAACTCTTGCTCCTCAACCTTACGCCTAGTAGGACGACCTCTGACAGCTCTTTGTGGAGGCATGATTATCTGAAAATAAGCGCAAGCACGAATTAGAAAGAAACTTTTTAGAGATCAAACTCTAACGCACGAAATGAGTGTGAAAGAAGTGAGAAATTTTCCTAAGTGTTGCAGTCTCATAATTATAAATATGGCGCATTTCACACTGATAACTAGGACTCTACAGACACGGCTTCATAGACTTCCTAGGAATCTTGAACTTTGTGCTCTGATACCAAGTTTGTCACGCCCCGAGCCTACACCCTGGGGGGACTGGCACTCCAGAACTATTGCTGGCCCCAAGCGAACCCTTGACCTGACTTACTTAACTCAGTGAAAAACTATAAGCATGATTACAATGATCAAATGAACTTACTCAATTAGCTTAATAATATAACTTAGAATGTTAAAAGAATTAAACATTTAAATTGGCCAAAATCCCACACCATGCAAAGCGAAGCCTGGTATTTAAGTGGATAAGGGTAGAGGGGCGGGCCCATTATCCACCAAGTTTAGAAGACTGTGATTGGTCCAAAGGGAGGGTCACAGACGGATTTCACGGTTATAAAAAAAAAACAAAACTTGGTCAAAATGGCAACCTAAGTCTTAACATAAGATAAAATGAGAAGACTAAAGAACTAATAATTGACTCTCTATGAAGCCTCTAAAACAACTGAGATGGATGTTGGGACAAACCCCACAACATCCTAATGAACTAAACTAGAAAGAAAATAAAGGAGTCCTCCGAATGTAAGGAAGCTCACCATAGACTCTGAGTGCTCAAGCTGGATCAACTAAGCACTGGATGCTGATCCTGGTTACCTACGTCTGCATCATAAGACGATGCAGGCCAACTGGCATCAGTACATTGAATGCACGAGTATGCGAGTTGGAATGCTAAAACAACATAAGCTTGGAAGGGAAATTTGAAAGAAACAATTACCTTGGCTCTTTTCAACTCATGAATACTTCACTGAACTCATTTCAATATAAAACAGTCTAAAACAAGTGCAATATAAAGAAAAGTTATTTAAAAACATGATGTCAACTCTGTGTATATACAATGATACCACATAACTCTGAAATGTATGTAAAAATACAATAAACTGATGTATATAAAAGTAAAATAACTTTTGCGGGAGTTTCTATAACCGACAACCATCATTATGAGCCTAAGTGATGGTACAACGGTTTACCTCACGTTGCCAAGGACAGTCATATACCTTGCCATCGGTATAGAACCTGAACTACTAAGTGGATCCACTATTCTATGCTAAAAGCATCCTAAGGAGTCACCTAAAAAGTATGATCCTTTACTACCCATGATGGCTACATGGTTTATGGAGACTTGAGTTAATATGAACTCGCATCCCCATATCGGTGCTCAATACTACTCCCAAAATATTTTTATCTCATGTGTTTATAAAAACAAAACTCTTTTTTAGGTTTGAGATAATTACTCAAAACTTATGTTAAAAGTTCTCTTGGAATCAATGTTCCCTTTTCTTGCTCAAATGTGCAAAACATTTATAAAGTCTTTGGGGAATACTTAGTTCCCTTATAGCTTTTTGAGAAATGAACTCAACTCTTTACTCTTTTCTTAAGTTGAAACTTAAGTCTTAAAACGTTAGTTAAAGACTTTTATAAACTTTATAAACTTTGCTTTGACTTGCTTCTTAACTTCTAGACTTGACTCTTAACTTCTCTTGACTTTGGTCCTAATTTTCCTTGAATTGGATTATGGATTCAAGGTTCATGATCTCATGTTTATGGATGATTTCATAATGTTTAGATGTACCTTAGAGTGTTGGAATCAACTAGAAACCATAGGTACATTGCTAAGAAACAAGTACGAAAAGGTGGGGAAGAAATGGGGAGAACTGGCGTCCCTGGGGCTCTGAGAGGCGTGGGGCGCCAGCCCTCAATATTCAGAGACCAGTCTGGGGCGTGCTGGCTGGCGCGGCCCCCCAAGGGTAAACATTCAGAGACTCTTTTGGGGGGGGCTAGCTGGCGCGACGCCCCATCTCTATCCCCAGGTGTTTGATGATTTTTCTTCTCCGTTTTTCAACTCTAAACCCTCTAAACTTCAATGGTTCTTTTCCCAAACACATAGAATCAACTAAACCATCAAAACACATCAGATTCTACTCGAAATCACAACTAATTTCATGAATTAGGATCAAACAACTCCTCAACAATTTCAACGAATCAAGAACTCAAAGGAACTTCAACAAACCCATCAAGAATTCAATTTCTAAATTTTCAAAGACTTAATTCGCTGAAATAAAACATGATTCGTCGCGTGTGTGAACTAACCCAATACTATGTGATCTCACATACCTTGTAGGGATCACCCCCGATGAATTCCACAAGCCAAACTTCGAAGATCTTGAACGTTCTTGCTTCCTCTTCTCCTTTCTCCTCATTTGTCTTTTCTCCAAGCCCTAGAGTGAACTCTAATTTTTCTAAACTTACCAAAATCTGGTTTTACCCCAATTAATATCCTAAAACGAATTAGAATAATTAGGTAAGGAAAAGACTAAATTACCCTTCCAAAAAATGGATTAGACTTTCCTTAATCCAACAACCCAACTTCCAAAGGGCATAACTTACTCATAAGAACTCGGAATTGCGCAAACTCAGCGTCGTTGGTAAGAGAATTCCAAGAGCTTTCAAACCATATCTGGAAGTACACCTAACTCATCCTGAGCTAGGAGTTATGACCGTTTGAAGTTGACCAAAACACAATTTTTCCTAACTTAAAACAAATTTCCAGATTTTCATTCTTTCCAAAACTGACTATTTCCAATTATTAGCTGCTTCCTAGTTATTTCAAATTCCGAGATGTTACAGTCGGTTTGGTTTAAATTCTATTTGAATTTTTTTCTATTAATAATACCAAATCAAACCAAGAACGGTCAGGATTTTTATTTCAATGCCAAACCAATCAAATCAAACTTGTTTGTCGGTTTGACTTGGTTCGCCAATTCAGTTTGACTTGATGGTTTGACCTTTACACCCCTTATTTGCATTCATTCAAAGAGAAGAGTTCATAAATATTTATAAACAATTAAAGAGAGTAAAATAAAATTATATGTTATATTCTTTATAGATACTAAACTAATAGATGGAAAGTAAATATTTTTCCATTAATGTAAATTTAAATTTGAAAGGAAACTAAATAATATAGAATATTTTGGACTAAAAAGGATAAAATGAAAATATTCTTCCATTAATGTAGATCATAGAATAGAAGGAAAGTAAATTTCAACAATATTAACCTTCCATGAACTCATGTAAATATGGAAGCATAATTATTTAAACTCCAACTTCAAGATTGACTTTTACGATTTTAACTACAACTATTTAGGTAATAATTTTAATAAATATCTAAAAGACTAGATTGTGCAATTAATTTATTTCTAAGTTTTGTCAGATTATCTCAGTCAACTTTCAATTATTTAATTATGTGGTCATATCAAACAATTATAAATATAAGTCAAAAACTCTTATTTTATATTAAGAGACACTTACATATTTTACTCTTTTAATTTTTGTGTACGAAATTATGGCTGGAAAGGGGGTAAGTTGGACCACTAGAAATCTTGATGAAGGAAAGATAAAAAAAATTCTCGAGGAAAGATTGGCATCATTGTGTAAGAAAGCATATGAGTTGTCTATTCTATGTGATGTAATGGTTAGTCTAATATCTTTTACTCCTGGAGAAACAACTAACATTGGGCATTAATTAAGACTCATTAACTACAGTTTCAATATTTACAATCCGCAACTATATTTTTTATTTTCTATATGTTGTATCGATCGTATTTTTTGTTATTTTCCTAATACAAATACAATTTTACTTAATTGAGTAAAAGACGGAGGGGATCTATTCTGATACGGTAAATTAGAATAAATCACTCTCTACACATACTCTTGTTTCAAATAGAATTCAAACCAAACCGACATAATATATTCATAATTTTAATTTTTTATTAAAACAAGTATTTATTATAATCTACTTTACAATTATTTTTCAAATTAGTTTATAAATTTCAATGTTTATATATATAATTTCATATTTGGTCATTTAAAATGACTTAAAAAATTGACATGTATTGTGTCTTTTCTTGAGTTTTTTTTAAAAAAATATTCCTAACACGATGTCTCGGATATTCTATTATATACTTATTTTTTCTAATTTTATTTATTCAAGTGTCCTTTAGATTTCATTAAACAATATAATCACTCACTCATTTGCCAATGGTATCATATGTCTCTTCAATCGGGAACTTCACATGTTTAATGAAATACACGGTCAAGAGAATACCCTCTTCAATCTGATATATTTTCAATCGTGGTGAAATTATAAGAAATAAAAAAATAGAAAATTGAGAAAATCGGACGAACCGACTACTAAAATAAATAAAAAACTGACTTTATGTTGGCTTGATTTGGTTTATAGATTTAATAAACCACTATAATTAATTTAGTTATTTGCTTAATGAAAAAAATCAAATCAAATCGACCTAAGTTGTCATGACCGAAGTCTCAACCCTAACGGAGACACAGTGTTTTGAACCACAAATGATCCCAAGCTAACCCTTGGTATAACATATTTAAGCAGATCACATGAGAACTTGAGAACTGAAGTGGACGCTCTAAATAAGTATCATAACTGAAATAGATTTGAAAAATAAATCTATTACAACTAAATACTAATGTCTGAAAGCCGCTAAACTAAATGAGATAATTTGATAGGACAACACCCTAGGCTGCCTAAAAGCTAACACAATTGAAGTGAATAACATATATTGATTCATAGTTGAAGTCCTATGAATGCGAGGAGGACTCACCACAATGTTGACAGTAGATGAACTTAGTGGAACATCTGGCTGAAAATCTGAATATGGGTGTTGAAATCAACATCATAAAATGAAGTAACACAAAGTAGCATTAATACATGAAATGCATTGGTATATAAGGTAAGGGATGAGATCACATTAATTAAACAAACAACTTAAAGAACTATAAATCTGAGCATGAATATGTCACGACCAAATAATGGACGCGATGACACTTGTCTTTTTCCACAAAGACAAGTCAGCCTCAACCCAAAGAAAACGAAAGAAAATCGAAATAACATCAAAAACAAGAATAAGGTAAAGCGAAAAACTTATTGTTCTGTTATAACCCCCAAAATCTGGTTGTCACGTGTATAAGCCACTAAATACATAAGTACGGAATTAGGAAATAAATACTAGTCTCAATCTTTGTTTCTCAAATAGAACAAAGTGTAAGAAAAGGAAAATAAAGGGTCCGCTGAATGACAAGCTAGCAACTACCTCTTCGAGTCCTTGACAAGCCTCGAGAGTGATGAAAAGAGGAAGAGATCAGTCAGGTCCAGGCTCAGAACCTACACAAGTATAGAAGTAATGGGTGAGTACCAACAACACGGTACCTAACAAGCAACCTACTAAATAAAGCAACTAGATAGAAATCGAGTATCTCTTACACTCCAACTGAACCTCCTCAAACTACAACCTGCATAGAAATCAGCCCAACCTAGAAATTCTACAATACACGGCTCACAAGCTCAATATTCACAGTTCAAACTTCACAATTCAACAATCTAACGAATCAAATAAGTCAATCTCAATGACAAGTAGTTTAGTCACACACAACAAGTACATCAATCTCGAGTATCAAGCAATTCACACATAATCATTTATATACCCATTCATAATAATCAATCTCTTGCCATAACTATTTCCCATCGGCTTTATATCACTAGCCGGAACCATTTCCCATAAGATTTATAACCATTGCCGGAAATGACTTTGGCATATTAACACTCACCTGTAATGACCTCGGCCAAATCATACTAATGCCGACAAAGAACTCGGCATGATAACACTTGGTTGTAAAGACCTCGACCTGATAATCATCACATGTCTGATCACTGTGTTCAATGATCAATGCATTCAAACAATATCACACGACATAGAAGAGAAAATAGTTACACAATTCAAGTCCATCAGAACTCTCAAAATTCTGATCCGAGCATCCGAACCCCAAATGTTGACCAAAGTCAATTCAAAGACTAAAATTCCACAATATCACAACTTAGGACCTCAAATCCTAAAAAAGACTCAGAATCTAAAATCGACAACTCTCACAGATCAAATTTCACATTTTGGGACTGATGGAATTGATGAAATTCTATTAAGACACTCGAAACTCCAAAAGACCCAAAAACTAATTTCTTAACAAATTAACCTTTAAAACTCACTAACTTACCAAATTCTCAAATTTTAAAGCAAAGTTCAAAACTAACTTTTCAAACTCAAATAAAAAATGACCTGGGATCGATAACGGGAGGGGGAAAATGGTAAATTTACTGAACTTTTCGATAATGTATTACCGGGTCATTACACAGTAATACATAAAACAATAACTAAAGGATTGAGACTTAAAATTGGGAAATATGTCATAATATTACAGAAACAAAAATGAATATCTGAGATCATATTTTCTCAAATCATATGTGAAAGGATGCATATATAAAAATCTTATAATGATAATATCAAGAAAATATAAAATACATGAACTAAATCTTTTATGTGGAAGTTTCTCTTAATCGACATACACAATGTGAGATCACAATGCACCAATGAATGCCTTACTTGGGAGGGTGCCCTATATCTTGCTAGAGTATAAAACATGCATGTCTAATGCGGATCCACTAATCTAAGCCTCTCAGGGCGAAATGATCAATCAAAAAAGTGGTGAAACATAAACCTATAGAGGCATTTAGTTCTGGAGTTTGGGCAATCTAGAACCCTCATTCAATCGGTGCTAAATACTATTCCAAAAACAAACTATTCATATAGCTGATAAATATATTTATTAAGTTTATCATGAGTCTTGTTCAAAATCTCTTTCTAAAATATATCTTGAAACTATGCTCAAATCTATGAGAAACTCAATTCTTTCTTTCTAAAATTAATTGTTGAAATCTCTTTCTAAAACATATCTCTCAAATCATGAGAAAGTTTTATAGAACATGAATAACTTGTAGATCCTCAAAATAGCTTTCATCATAATATAAAGGTTCTAAAAGAATGTTTTAAAAGATAAGCTTCAAGAGTCACACACAAAATCATGCCAAAAATGAATAAGGATGACAATGGAAAACCTTGCTAAACATAAAAGGGAAATACAACAGTTAAAATCCATAATCATGAGTAAGTAAGTTCAAGAAATCATGCAATTGGATATTAAATATCGGTGAAGTGGGAAGTTTGTTTGTAAACCCTAACTATGAAATTAGCTTTATAAAAACATAGAACTTTTGACATGAGAATGTAAGGAATTCCTCATTGAAGTCCTACATACCTGAATCTTAGGAATTATTGGAGAAAAGTTTTGAGCTTGGAACCTTATAGATTGAACTTGAGAAATCCTTCTATGAATTTCTTGGAGATGAAGGTTGGGGAAAAATCTTGATAGAAAACCTTAGGATTATTGAAGAGAGTCTAGAACGTTGAGCCTTTAGATCTTGTAAAATTGAAAAAAAATAGTCTTGAACTTTTTGATCTTTGGGAAAAGGAGAATTGGAGATTTTGAGAGTTACTATATGTATAAGGATGTTATTAGGTTATAAGATAGACTTATGAAAGTTAATTGAGGGTAAAAGGTCAAGAATAATCTTCTAAGAATGTAAGAAGACCAATAAAGTTGAAGAAAATGACCTTTCAAAGAATCATGTCGGTCAAATTGGCGATTTGGAGGTACCATCGCCAAAATGGTGCTTTGGATCGCCAAAATGAACAGTTTCTGCAGGTTTTCGGACCCTTTATACAGTGTAATTTAGTGATACGCAAAACCATTCAGTGATTCACCGAATGGACAAATTTCATCGTCGAATTTCCCAATCCAGACGTAGAGTAAAACAACCATAACTTTCTACTCTAAACTCTCATTGATGCAAACTTTATGGCGTTGGAAAGAAGACTTATAGTATTTTAATGTGATAGGTTATGGACCATCTAAACCTTTATATGCTGAGAGACATGGTCATTTCAAGTTGACCTTTATATGAACTAATGTGAAAACTAAGTCGATAAAAATGCTTTGAACTTTACTTGGTATTTGAGGTATCTTAGGACCCTAAAACACATACAATACACTTATTAAACTCAGTATAAGACCTTAATATATATTTACAACTTAGAAATCATCGAATTCAAGCCTATATGCATATGAAGAATGGTTCAAACTTTTGCTTTGAAGTTGCGAGGGGTGTGTGTGTATGTATATATATATATATATATATATATATCTTTTATACTACTTTAAAAACATGAACTCTCTAACTTGAATGTTAAATTACTATAATACCCCCAACTTAAAACACCCAATTTGTTATATATTCTATATTTAATATTAAATTTATATACACTATATTATATTAAATGCATACACCTTTTCACATTGATGGGTAGTATCTTTTCCGAAAGGTTCTGACTTTTTTTTATAGAGTTAAGACTTTTTCAACGAGTTATGACATTTCTGAAAAGTTTTGATTTTTCGGAAGGGTTGTGACTTATCTGGAAAGAAATGATAAGCACCTTTTCATACTATCCTTTGTTGTCCATAAATAGAGGGGGTTTCTCACACTTATAAACTACGAATTTTGTAAGTTTTCTATTCTTCTACTTAAAACAAGGAAGATTGTGAGAGTTGTTCGATTATGCAATTACAATATTTTTTTTGTGGGTAAATTAGATAGATCAATAAAAGTTGATGAAAAAAGGAAAATGAAATAACCCAACTTCAAACAAGAAGAGTATCGTCATAATTAATATGCACTCATTTTCATAGCCATAAAATATACCTTTGCCATAACTCTTCCTT
Organism: Solanum piurae; assembly: GCA_029582685.1. NCBI lineage: Eukaryota > Viridiplantae > Streptophyta > Magnoliopsida > Solanales > Solanaceae > Solanum > Solanum piurae. The sequence goes on along the minus strand of JAJOOO010004475.1, from coordinate 46,666 downwards.
GATAAGAAGTTCAATGATTTTCTGTTGCACAAACTACAACTTGGTGTTTAGAATCTGAAAAGTCTCGAACTGTTGGAGAAACATATTGGCGGATTGACCTGAAAGACCCTTGCACTTGGCTCTGTTTGTCAGTTGAACCCTCATACTCCTCACTTTGCCAACTAGACCCTTAAACCCATCATAATATAATATTTTAAGCCCTTTTCTCCTCCGGTCAGTGTGCGTGTAATGGAGGCGATTACACGTGGAATTCCACATCATTTTTAGTGCCACATGCGAAATTAAGTGCTAAAAAATTAAAAAAAGATCAAATAGATCAATTTTTTAATTTTTTAAACTTTTCAAATAGTCATCTTCTTCATATTTGGTCACAAATTGAGCACTAGATTCATACCCGTTAGATAAAATTCTTCTTGATTTAACTTGTAAATTCAACTACAAGTTCACCAACACAAACTCAATGAACCCCAATCAAATTTTTTAATTAATTTTACAAATTCGTAAGACCCATTTATTATTTTTAAAGCTTTTTCAAGCTTATCAATGGAGTTTTAAAATTTTCAATAGTCACAATCAGCCTTCATATTATCCATATCTCCTCGTTGAAACCATCTAATAAAAGAATGATACTAATATTTTTCAAACCTAAAAAATGAAAATTTTAGAAGTAGTTGAGGCTACTGATTTGTATATATATAAAAATAAAAGAGGAGGAGAAGAGTGAATGTGGGGCAGGAGAAAGAATAATGGGCTGGAGAAACAAGAAAGTTGACGGTTGTGGTGATGGGTATAGGAGAGAGGGCTGGTGGAGAAGAAGAAAGGGTGGGTGTGGGTGAAGGAGGGTTGAAGAAGATGAATCTTATTTTTTAATTTTGTTAAATTAATTTTTTTTAAAAGTAAAATATTATTTTAACTCATTTTCAAACGCGTGTAATCACGCATATTTCCAACTCACCAATATTAATGTCACATAAGCTTGGTCAATGGTCAGAAGGTTTTAAAATATTGTGTTCTAGTGAGTTTAAGGATTTGGTTGGCAAAGTGATGAGTAGGAGGGTCCAACTAACAAACGGAGTCAAGAACAGGGATCCCCCAGGTCATTCCGCCAAAAATATTTTATCAAAAACTTGTTTGAAGAATCCAAACTACATTTAATAAGTACTCTTTCGGTTTCAATTTATTTGTTGTACTTTTATTTTTATTCAGTTTAATATAGAATGTTCTTTTTTTCTTGGGGGATGAGAACGCATCTTTAAGACCACAAAGTTAAAAGACATTTTTATATATTATACATATGATCCTTAAATTAAAAGTCTTCTTTTTAAAAAAAAATTCATATCAAATTAAAATTAGACCAATCTATATCTTATCCTGTTTTTTTATCTATACTACCTTAAAAGAATGAATTAATAACTTAAATGTTAAATTATTATAATACTATCAACTTAAAACACCAAATGTAGTATATCTTCTATATTTTATATTGTATTATATTTATTTGTGTGTATTATATTATATTAAAGGCAGACAACTTTTCACACTGAAGGGTTGTGACATTTTAAAAGAGTTATAACTTTTTTGATGAGTTGTGACCTTTTTGAAGGGTTGTGACTATTCTATAGGGTTGTGACTTTTTCGAAGAGTTGTGACATTTCGAAGGGTTGCGACTCCGAAGAGTTGTGACTTTTCCAAAGGGTTGAGCCTTTTCCGAAGAGTTATGACTTTTTCGATGAGTTTTGACCTTTCTGAAGGGTTGTGACTTTTCTAAAGGGTTGTGACTTCTTTTTGATTAGGCACCACGAGCAGTTTTTCATACACTACCCTTTGTTAGCTGTAAAAAGAGGGGCTTCATAAAATATTTAAACTACTTTTAAAAAAAATATTATTATTATTATTAATCTTCTTAAAACATACAATTTAGTATATATTCTATATTTTTATGATAAGAAACAATATGCACATACTAATACTACACATTTTTAACTATAAATGAAGGGGTTTTCTCACATTTTTAAACTACGGTTTTTTTATGTTTTCTATTATTCTCTTCTTAAAACCTCAAGTTTGATTTACAAACGTTGACAATCTCAAAGTTCAGTAAAATTAGAACACTCCATAACATGAATGTTAAATTAATCTAATACTCCAACTAAAACATTCAATTTAGCATATCTTCTATATTTGATATCAATATTTATTTATATTATATTATATTAAAATTAAGAACCCCTACAAAACAAAAATAACAAAGTAATGGACTATTGGGAAGGGAGTAGAAAGTTTATTTAAGAGGTGTAACTAAGAGATTTTAAGAGTGACTAATTTTTTATTTAGCAATATTCATATTATTTTTAGAAATAGTGTGGTACATGGTTTGATTTTTACTGTGCAACGCACGTGCGTCAAAACTAGTATATATTAAAAGTGGGAAGGTTTTATGTTCAAAGTTGGATTATAAAAATGCCCTTACTAATTTTTTTAATTAAAAAAAATACATTTGACTAACTTCTAAAATCAAATCAATAATGACAACTTAACTAGACCAAATACATGATTAGATGTTAAAACTTGTCATTTTTCACCTTTTTTGATGAGTTTTAATTGTTAATCCTTTTAGATTTAAACCCCATGAAATATTGAAAAATTCATTTGTCCTTCAAGAAAATATTATTTTGAAAAAATTAAGTGTAAAATATAAATATACATTCTATAAACATAATAAATAAATAGAAGTTAGTAATTAAAAAAATAGAAGAGTGGGAGACGTATAGCCATAGTAGCCATAGTAGGTGAGAAGGCAACCCAGTTGACTTCCCTCATTTCCTTTAAATTCATTTGAATTGATTATAAAATAGATGACTTTTCTTTTCAGGGTTCAATACATTCTTAGTAGCTTCTTATGTTCTTCATTATTTATCTATTAGTGAAAAATTAGGCGGAAAATTTATTAACAATTTTTGGTTTCATTTTGTCAACAAAACCATATTCATCTACAAAATCAGGTATGTATCTTCTTCTTTTTTCTCTATTATTTTTATATTAATTCACAACTTTTGAGGTAAACAATTTCTCTTTATAAATTGGACATAAAAGGTTAGTCCAGTGCAGTTTTGTATTTTATCATCATAAAATTCTTATGTATTTTTTTAGTTATTGGTTATTCTTTCTTATTCGGGTTAATATATTGCTTTAGTTTAACTGTTTTTCATTTTGTATGATATGATAATATATATATTTTATTATATTTCAAGTTAATTGGGTTGATGTTACAAATATTTTTATACATGAGATAAACTTATATAAATTTTATACGGTAATAAAGGTCAAACGTGCAATGTACGTTCCCAGAACTAGTATTGTTAAAAGTAGGAAGTTCCAAAGTACAAAGTTAGATTATCATGTTACTCCTATACTAAATAAAATTGTTATAAATAGTTAAATAATAAAATATTAACTAATAATCATATCATATTATGCTAAATACCAAAAGTGGAAAACTGGTAAAAATTAATAGATCATCAAGAAGAGGGTGTCGATTATTTTGACACTTTTAGCCCGGTTGTGAAGCCTACTACCATTTGGGTGGTCTTATCACTTGCGCTTGCTCGCGGCTGACAACTTAAACAATTTGATGTTAATAATGTTTTCTTAAATGGTAATCTTCAAGAGGTTGTTTACATGTATCAGCCCCTTGGCTTTGTAGATACTCAACATCCTAATCACGTTTTTCGCCTAAGAAAATCGCTCTATGGTTTGAAACAAGCCCCTTGTGCTTGATTTATGAAATTGAAATTTTTTCTGGTGCATCAGGGATTTCATGGTTGTTATACTCACTCCTCCCTATTTGTTCGCAATCATGGCTCTTCTATTATCTACCTTCTTGTCTATGTGGATGATATCATTCTTACAAATAAACACTCTCGTTATTTGAGAGTATCAGTTATTGACCTATATATAGTAATTACATCAGATGGAGTTTACATGAGATTAAAACTCCTTATATACTAGCAAACTAATATTCAAAAGGATAATTCAATATATACTAATAAGAAGTGTTTATCCTTAATATCCCCTGTCAAGCTCAACGGTAGTGTACGTACATTGAGCTTGTCGCGAAAATGAATAAAAAGAGACAAGCCAAGTGCCTTTGTGAAGATATCTGCATATTGATCTTGAGTCGGAACATAACAGAAAGACAATAGGCGTCACTCAACTTTCTCACGAACAACTATGATTATTAGTTTTTTTACCACTTTTCCACTTTTGGTATTTAGCATAATATGGTATGATTATTAGTTAATATTTTACTAATTAAATATTTATAACAATTTTATTTACTACAGGAGTAATATGATAATCTAACTTTGTAATTTGGACCTACTTTTAATAATACTAGTTTTGGGAACGTACATTGCACGTTTGACCTTTATTACCGTATAAAATTTATATAAGTTTATCTCATGTATAAAAAAATTTGTAACATCAACCCAATTAACTTGAAAAATAATAAAATATATATATTATCATATCATACAAAATGAAAAACAGTTAAACTAAAGCAATATATTAACCCGAATAAGAAAGAATAACCAATTACTAAAAAAATACATAAGAATTTTATGATGATCAAATACAAAACTGCACTGGACTAACCTTTTATGTCCAATTTATAAAGAGAAATTGTTTACCTCAAATATTGTGAATTAATATAAAAATAATAGAGAAAAAAGAAGAAGATACATACCTGATTTTGTAGATGAATATGGTTTTGTTGACAAAATGAAACCAAAAATTGTTAATAAATTTTCCGCCTAATTTCTCACTAATAGATAAATAATGAAGAACATAAAAAGCTACTAAGAATTTATTGAATACTGAAAAGAAAAGTCATTTATTTCATAATCAATTCAAATGAATATAAAGGAAATGAGGGAAGTCAATTGGGTTGCCTTCTCACCTACTATGACTGCTATGGCTATACGTCTCCCACTCTTCTAATTACTAACTTCTATTTATTATTATGTTTATAGAATGTATATTTATATTTTACACTTAAATTTTTCAAAATAATATTTGCTTGAAGGACAAAAGAATTATTCAATATTTCATGGGGTTTAAATCTAAAAGGATTAACAATTAAAACTCATTTAAAAAAAGTGGAAAATGATAAGTTGTAACATCTAATCTTGTATATGGTCTAGTTAAGTTGTCATTACTGATTTGATTTTAGAAGTTAGTTAAATGTATTCTTTTAATTAAAAAAAATTAGTGAAGGACATTTTTATAATCCAACTTTGAACATAAAACCTTCCCACTCTTAATATATATATATATATAGACACACACACACACACGCCGCAACTTCAAATTAAAAATCTGAACCATTCTTCATATGTATATAGGCTCGAACTCGATAATTTCTATGTTGCACATATATATTAAGGTCCTATACTAAGTGTAATAAGTGTATCATATGTGTTTTAGGGTCCTAAGGTACCTCAAATACCAAGTGAAGTTCAAAGCATTTTTATCGACTTAGTTTTCACATGTGTTCATATAAGGGTCAACTTGAAACGACCATGTCTCTCATCATATAAAGGTTTAGGTGGTCCATAACCTATCACATTAAAATACTATAAGTCTTCTTTCCAACGCCATAAAGTTTGCATCAATCAGAGTTTAGAGTAGAAAGTTATGGTTGTTTTACTCTACTTCTAGACTGGGAAATTTGATGATGAAATCTGTCCATACCGTGAATCACTGAATGGTTTTGCCTATCGCTGAATTACATTGTAGAAATGGTCCGAAAACCTGCAGAAACTATTCATTTTGGCGATGGTACCTCCAAATCGCAAATTTGACCGACGAAATTCTTTGAAAGGTCATTTTCTTCAATTTCTTTTCGTCTGCTTATGTTCATAGAATATTATTCTTGACCTTTTTCCCTCAATTAAATTTCATAAGTCTATCTTATAACCTAATAACATCATTTTACATATAGTAACTCTCAAAATCTCCGATTCTTCTTTTCCCAGAGATAAAAAACTTCAAGATTTTTTTTTTCAATTTTACAAGATCTAAAGGCTCAACGTTCTAGACTCTTTATGAGAATGCTAAGGTTTCCTATCAAGATTCTTCCCCAACTGTCATCTCCAAGAAATTCATTGAAGGATTTCTCAAGTTGAAGCTTTTAGGTTCCAAGCTCAAAACTTTTCTCTAATAATTCCTAAGATTCAGGTATGTAGGACTTCAATGAGGAATTCCTTTCATTCTTATGTCCAAAGTTCTAAGTTTTTATAAAGTTAATTTCATAGTTAGGGTTTACAAACCGACTTCCTACTTCACCGATTTTTAATATCCAATTGCATGATTTCTTGAACCTACTTACTCATGATTATGGATTTTAACTATTGTATTTCCCTTTTATGCTTAGCAAGGTTTTCCATTTTCATCCATATTCATTTTTTACATGATTTTTGTGTGTGATTATTGAAGCTTATCTTTTAAAACAAGCTTTTAGAGCCTTTATATTATTATGAAAGCTATTTTGAGGATCTACAAGTTATGCATGTTCTAGAAAATTTCTCATGATTTGAGAGATATGTTTTAGAAAGAGATTTCAACAATTAATTTTAGAAAGAAAGAATTGAGTTTCTCATAGATTTGAGCATAGTCTCAAGATACATTTTAGAAAGAGATTTTGGACAAGACTCATGATAAGCTTAACACATATATTTATCAGCTATATGAATAGTATGTTTTGGGAATAGTATTTAGCACCAATTGAATGAGGGTTCTAGATAGCTCAAGTTCCAGAACTAAATTCCTCTGTAGGTTTATGTTTCACAACTTTTTTGGTTGATCATTTCTCCCTGAGGTGCTTAGATTAGTTGATCCGCATTAGACATGCATGTTTTATACTCTAGCATGATATAGGGCACCATCCTAAGTAAGGCATTCATTGGTGCATTGTGATCTCATATTGTGTATGTCAATTAAGAGAAACTTCCACATAAAAGATTTAGTTCATTTATTTTATATTTTCTTGATATTATCATTATATGATTTTTAGATATGCATCCTTTCAGATATGATTTCAGAAAATATGATCTAAGATATTCATTTTTGTTTCTATAATATTATGACATATGTCCCAATTTTAAGTCTCAATCCTTTAGTTATTGTTTTATGTATTACTCTGTAATGACCAGGTCATACATTATCGAAAAGTTCCATAAATTTACCATTTTTCCCCTCCCGTAATCGATCCCGAGTTATTTTTTATTCGAGTTTGAAAAGTTGGTTTTGAAATTTTCTTTAAAAGTTGAGAATTTTGTAAGTTTGTGAGTTTTAAAGGCTATTTTGTTAAGAAATTGGTTTTTGGGGTGTTTTGGAGTTTCGAGTGTCGAAATGGAATTTTGTCGATTCCATCAGTCCCAAAATGAGAAATTTGATCCGTGAGCTGAGAGTTGTCGATTTTTGATTTTGAGTCTCTTTTAGGATTTGAGGTCCCAAGTTGTGAAATTGTGGAATTTTAGTCTTTGAATTGACTTTAGTCAATATTTGCGGTTCGGATACTCGGAACAGAATTCTGAGAGTTCCACTGGATTCAGGGGGATGATTTTAGTTCTAGGTGAGGTTTTGGTTGATTTATGAGAGGTCCTAAGCTTGATTTAGCCCTTTTAGGCGTTGCGTTAGTTTTTTGTGGTTTTCATGGATGTCGGGTCAAGGAGACATCAGATTCGAACTTTGACGGTTCCATCAAGTCGGGAACATCGAATATAATTGATTGGCATATGTGGTTTGTGTGTTCGGGGTTTCGAACGAATCCCGGGGTCCTTTCGATGTTTTCAGAATTGGCTGAAGTTGCTATTGGCGGCAGGCTTTGCTTTTGCGAAAGTTATCAGCTTAAGTGACCTTGACTTAAGAGATAGGCATATCGCTTAAGCAACACACCCGCCTTTTTATCTAGGTGGTCTCTTTTGTGACATCAAGAGGGTTGTTGCTGACATTTTCGGGGTAAAGCACCATTTCACCATTTTTGAGCTTTGGGAACCCATTGTAACGACCCGAATCGTCGTTATTTAGGATAAATAAAAATCCAGAAAAATCTGGGCCATTGTCCCACCACAGTGGGCCATATGTCGCTAGGGCGGCGGTGCTAGGGCGGGATAGGCAAGGCAGAACATAAATGACGAGATATCCTATTTTCTCCATCTTCCTAAAATATCTAATTAAGTCATAAAACACCCTAAAAACCTCAGAAAACCTGCTTTAAGCTTGAGAAGGAAAGAGAAGGAGATTTCTAGCGTGAGGATGGTGAAATCTTGCAGATTCTTGTCCAAATTCACCATCACGAAGCTCGGAAAATCAGAATTGAAGTCAAAACTCCGTTCAACTGCTTGGCGCCCAGGTAGGCTAGGTTTTATGAATTGAGTATTTTAAATTTGTGCTCACCGTATAATATTTGTAAATCAATGATAGCATTTATGCGTAGACCTTCGTGTACCGAATGATTTAGGGTTGAGCATGGCTGAATTAGGGTTGAGCATGGCTGAATTAGGGTTTGCATAAGGCGTGTTGATAAATGATCCATAAGTGATTATTGTGATTCTATGATTGTGTGATGTGTGTTGTTCTTGCTTGATTATGATACCTATATGTATATGAATGATGCATTATTGATCACACCTGTTGTATATGAGATAGATGAATTATGATTGCCATGAAATTGTGAATTAATTGTATGATCTTGAGGATATACTGGTGACTGTTATTGTGGTGTGATGGATTGGTTGCCATGTTTCGGCATAACTAACTTGGATCGGTTGCCACATTCCTGCATAACTAACTTGGATCGGTTGCCACATTTCGACATAACTAACTTGATCGGTTGCCACATTTCGGCATAACTAACTTGGATCGGTTGCCACGTTTTGGCATAACTATGGGATCAGTTGCCACATTCCAATATAATTTATTGGATCGGATACCACGTTCCGGTATGCTAACTGTTTGGGTTTGGGTTCCATGAGAGGACCAATGATGTGGCAAAAATTGTATGATGTGATATAAAATGTGAACTATCGCTGTTCGTAAATGTTGATAATGTGGTACATGTTCGATATATTCCTGTGATTATAATGTTGTTTGACTTGCTTATGTTACACTTAGTGGACATATATAATGGCGATTGTATTTATTAGACCTTATGTTAAGTGAACTTGTTAGACATGGTGGAAGAGTAAAGTGTTCAAGGGGCGAGTAATAGATAGTGGGGTGGTCGTGTGTCGTAATTGCGAGAAGTAGGGGTAGCGGGTGTGATGAAACATGCTTAGGTAGATTTCACTTGGGGAAAAGAGATTGGGTTTAGAGGGAAGAAAGCTTGATTTAATAAACTATGTGACCATGGTTGGTTAGTGTGACGAGGAAGTAAGGGTATGACGTGAACGGTTAGTGGAAACGTCAGTGGTTGTGTTTGGAAATTTCTCTATGTGTTACAATGATTAGGATATGATCAAGTACCTGGTAGTAGGTTGATTGAGAAGGATGTTAGTGGTCCGAATAATAGTGTATAGTGGAAGTATTTCAAGGGAGGGTAAAAGTGGAGGAGCGAGTGGTCTATTGTATATTTCTTACTAGTTAGTTTCTTATGTTATGTGGTGGGCATTGGGTTGACCGATGATGACTAACAGTACGCATGTTTTGTACTAATACTACTCTTGCTATGTTTTTTTGGACATAATCTGGATGCAGGATTGGTGACGTTTCATTAGGTGAAGAAGAAGGAAATCTCCAGCAACTTCTATTTTCCCTTCTGCATAATGGGAGCTGTGTCTTTTATTTATTTTCCAGTTGTACTCTTAGTAGCTCTTGTACCTGTTTAGACTAGATCCATGGGAGTTGTTAAAATTACTTTACAAGTTGAAACAAGAGTGTGTCTAAATGTATTATTTATAAAATCATAAGTATTATATTTATTCTATTTTCTTTAAACTTCTGCATGTTTTACTATTGGGATATGAGGGTTCTCCTACTTAGGTGTTAGAGTGGGTGCCCGCACGATCTGGTGGTTAGGGTCATGAAAAATTTGGTATTAGAGCCTAGGTTATCGGTCTCCCTGTACAAGACTCCTGCGGATTGGTGTGTTGACATCCACATCTAATCTTCAGGGAGCTAAGAAGCATTCTAGGAAATTGTTCCACTCATTCTCACCTTTCGTGCGAAGTGTCTCTTGTGGTTTGAGTTGAGTCCAATTGGTATCTCCCGATTTCAATTGGTATCTCAACAAAATGAACCGGAAGTCGCAGTCACGACTGAAGGAACACAAACAAGGTAAATTGGAATTGGGAAGGTTCAAATTGGTATCTGGCCCTAGAGGCGGTGTAATTTCATGAATGATAAATAATGGTCATCCATGGAGCAAAATAACTAATTCAAAATTTGGGCTTGTCTTTAGTTGCTACTTGAATGTGTGAGTGTGTATTTCTTGGTTTTTGAATTTACTGTGAAGATGAAGTTGTATTTGCTTGAATATGATGAGGTGGTTATGTGTACTATAATCTGTACTTGAACCTTGAATTTGTGCGTTGTGTTGGCTACATTGATTGAAGTTATGCAAGTTGTAAATGCTTGAGTGTCGTGAAACTCATTGCGAAAAGAAAGTCATAACTAAGCTGGTGCGAGGATCTAGCTAATTTATGAGGTGATTCGTAAAATGGAATCTGGACATGCGTCGCAACCAATAAATAATCATATGAATGTCTGGGTGTATCCTTGGGATGTGTGTGTGTCACGTTGAATTATGGAGAACTAGTGGGATGCCGTGTCGTTAAGATTGATTCAGATTAGTTAATGATTTTCCTAGCTTGGAGATTTATCTTAGATTGTTTGGTTACGCTGGGAACTTAGGGAAATTTTTGAAAACGAAAAGAACCCAAAAATTATTAGCCTGGGTTCTGGTCCCGTTTGAGCCGCTGGGGCGGGATTATTCCTGCCATAGCGACACCGCCAGAGCATAATTTTTCCCGCTAGAGTGGGACAGGGCGAGGCAGAACCTCAATCCAGCCTCCCCTGCTATCCCTAAACTTTGAAATGTCAACCCAAATGGGATTCGAACAAATCCCTACAATCCTTTCAGTGTTCAGCAAGGTAGAGAATATATAAAACCTAGAAATTCACCATTTAATACGGAAAAGCAGGAAATCAAGCATCAGTGTGCTACAAAAAAACTTAAGAAGCCGAATGATAAAAACAAGCGTTTTAAATTACAAACCCAAGAAGGGCGAAGAAAGCAACTCATGAACCATGCGACCGAGAGGTGTCGATGTCAGAACCTAACTCCTCCGAGGGCACCAGGCCGGTCACGACCTCCTCCAGCTCCGAAAATTGAACTTAATCATCTTTCTCCGCTATGGGCATCTCCTGGATGGGAGCGATACAGGTGAACATGATTTTTACTGCCTTCCAGAGCCGAATCATCAGACGGTCCCTCGCTAGGTTCTTCTTCCTCTCCTAGCGCAGCTGGCGACGGAGCATCTCAACCTCTAGGGCAGTGCTGGGTGGAACCGAAGTGAAGTCGGCATAGGAACTCCTCATCTTCTTCCGGACATCCTCCAGATCCTCCTCAACCCGTACACCTGAGAGCGGGTCCTCATCGTTCAAATCAACGGCTGCCTTACTGCTGTTAGCCCTGCCCGTCTTCCTTGTCTTTCTCATAGAAGTAGAACCTGTCCTAACCAAAAGAGGGTGAAGGAGGTGATCCATAGGAAGTACCTCGTCAACATCAAATAAAGGCACTCCTGCCCACTTGCACAGGGCAGTGATAAGGCCAGGGAGGAAAAACGCCTTCTTGTTACCCCGATAGAACATTATCCATTCTAAGATGATATGCGCCCCCACGTTCAGCTGTATACCCTGTATGGCAGAGGCCACCACCAAAGCCCGGGGAAAGGTCACGCCGGTGCGGTTTCCCGACGGGTGGATCCTTCTAGTTACCAAGTGCAACCACCTCTTAGCATCATGTGACTAATCTATACTACTAATACCCTCAGCAATAGCTCGGTGAACCTGATCCCGGTGCGTAGGCTCAATAAGAGTGTTCCTCAGCCACATCAGATCCATCTTCCTCAGCCACTCCAGATCCATCTTCCTCAGCTTGGTCTCGTACTCATGGTTTGGAACCTATGGTACCTCTAGGGCCTCATTGATGGCAGTGGCGTTCAGGGGAATGTCGATTCCCCTGATGTAGATGACAAGGTGAGAGTCTTCCCATCGTACAGTAGGCAGGATGGCGTAGAACTCTCGCACCTAGGTAAAGCGAGCATCTGGGGGAGCCTCAGTCAGCGGAACCCACTCGAACTCTACTAGGCGACCATAAAAGGCAGGCTCTTTCTCCTCTAACTTGTGCAACACAAACCCCCTCTCGCAACAGAACATCGTGTTGTAGTTTTCATCATGTATCTCCTGACTCGCGGGATTGGGAAACCTGATGAAAGGTAAGTGTTCGTCATTTTTTCCAGCCATTTAGAGAGCCTGCAATAAGTAGAATATAAGTTAGAATGCGATGGGATAGTCGATGTAAGGCTAAAAATTAAGAAGGAGAAATTTTGATGTTAAGGGGTGAGGCCACTGCCTGGCGCATCCCGCCACAGCGACCATATGTAACATCTCACAATTTGAAATAACTAGGAAGAAGCTAATAATTGGAAATAGTCATTTTGGAAAGAATGAAAATCTGGAAATTTGTTTAAGTTAGGAAAAGTTGAGTTTTGGTCAACTTCAAATGACCATAACTCCTAGATCAGGATGAGTTAGGTGTACTTCCAAATATGGTTGAAAATCTCTTGGAATGATCTTTCCAACTCCGCCGAGTTTACGTGATTCCGAGTTCATATGAGTAAGTGTTGCCCTTTCGAAGTTGGGCTATTGGATTAAGGAAAGTCTAATCCGTATTTTGGAAGGGTAATTTAGTCTTTTCCTTACCTAATTATTATAATTCGATTGTAGGAGTTTAATTGGGGTAAATTCATATTTTTGTGAGTTTTAGAAAAGTGAATTTTCATGCTAGGGCTTGGAGAAGAGGAGAAAAGAGGAGAAAGGAGAAGAACGTTCAAGATTCGTCGATTTCATCAAGGATAGCTTGTGGAATTTGTCGGGGGTGATCCCTACAAGGTATGTGAGATCACATAGCATTGGGTTAGTTCACCCACGCTCCAATCATGATTCAATTTAGCGAAATATGTGTGATTTGAAAGTAAATCCTTTGAGTTCTTGATGAAATTCGTTTGAATTCTTGTGGGTTGTTTTGTTGAAGTTTCTTGCGATTTGATTCATATTTCCAGGTGTAATTTTGGTTTGAATCTATCATATATTGAGGGTATAAATGATCCTAAGTGTTTGGGGAAAGAAACATTGAAGTTTAGAGGGTTTAGAGTTGAAAAACGGAGAAGAAAAGTTGTCAAACACCTGGGGAAGGGGATGGGGCGTCGCGCCAGCCAGCACACCCCAAAGCAGTCCCTGAATGTGGGGCTCTGCGGCGACGTGCCAGCCAGAGTGCCCCAACTTGTTCTCTGAATATTGAGGGCTGGCGCCCCGTGCCTTTCAGAGCGCCAGGGACACCAGTTCTTCCCATTCTTCCCCCATCTTTTCGTACTTGTTCCTTAACAATGTACCTATGTTTACTAGTTTATTCCAACACTCTAAGGTACATCTAAATATCATGAAATCATCCATAAATATGAGATCATGAACCTTGAATCCATAATTCAATTCAAGGAAAGTTAGGATCAAAGTCAAGAGAAGTTAAGAGTCAAGTTTAGAAGTTAAGAAGCAAGTCAAAACAAAGTTTAAAGTTTACAAAAGTTTTTAACAAACGTTTTAACTTAGTTTTAAGACTTTAGTTTCAAGTTAAGAAAATATTAAATAGTTGAGTTCATTTCTCAAAAAGTTATAAGGGAACTAAGTATTCCCCAAAGAGTTTATAAATTTTTCACATTTGAGCAAGAAAAGGGAACATCGATTCCAAGAGAGATTTTAAGCTAAGTTTTGAGTAATTATCTCAAACAAAAGAAAGAAGTTTGTTTTTTTAAAACATATGATCTAAGTATATTTTTGGGAGTAGTATTGAGCATCGATATGGAGATGTGAGTTCATATTAACTCAAGTCTCGATAAACCATGTAGCCATCATCGGTAGTAAAGGATCACACTTTTTAGATGATTCCTTAAGATGCTTTTAGCACAAGCTAGTGGATCCACTAAGTTAAGCGTTCTATATGACGACAAAGTATAGGACAGTTCTGGAAGCGTGGGCAAGACGTTGTATAACCACTTAGGCTTATAGTGGTGGTTGTCGGTTATAGAATCTCCCATAGAAACAATATTACCTTATTAGATGAGTAAAGTTGAGTTTGTTATTGCTTTTTCTTTAACAAACTAAGTTGTTGTTACTGTTTTACAAAGCTTTTCATATATTGCATGTGTTTCATTGCTTTATTTTGAGTTAAGTATTCATGAGTTGAGAAGAGCCAAGGTAAGTGTTTCTTTTGGAAACTTTTCAAGCCTTTGTATTGTTTAGCATTCAAACTCGCATACTCGTAAATTCAATGTACTGATGCCAATTGGCTTGCATCGTCTTATGATGCAGACATAGGTAACCAGTATTAGCATCCAGTGCCTCTTTGATCAGGTTCAACACTTATAGTCAGTTGGTGAGCCTCTTTGCATTCCGGAGGACTCTTTTATCATTTGCTTTCTAGTTTTCAGTTGTTAGGATGATCAGTGGTCCTGTCCCGACATCCATCTTTTTTTAGAGGCTTCATAGAAAGATAGTATTAGTTCTTTAGTCTTATTCATTTCAGTTGTATACGTTTAAGACTTGAATTGCCATTTTTGGCTAAGTTATTATCTTTTAAGTTATTGCATGAGCTATATCTCTTGTGTTTAATTCTTTCGCTGAGTAAGTAAGTCAGGCCAAGGGTTCACTTGGGGCTAGCAATAGTTCTAGAGTGCCGGCCACGTCTAAGGTGTAGGCTCGGGGCGTGACAAACTTGGTATTAGATCACAGAGTTCAAGATTCATAGGGAGTCTATGAAGCCGTGTCTGTAGAGTCCTTGTTATCGGTGTGAAGCGTGCCACATCTATAATTAAGTGGCTGCAACACTTGGGAAAATTATCTCACTTCTTTCACACTCATTTCGTGCGTTTGAGTTTGATCTCTAAAAAGTTTCCTTCTAATTCATCCTTGCACGTGTCTTCAGATAATCATGCCTCTATGAAGAGCTGTCAGAGGTCGTCCTGCTAGGCGTAATGTTGAGGAGCAAGAGTTGCCAAATGCACTTGAAGTGCAACCTCAAGGGGAAGTCACTAATGTTGAATTCAGAGAAGCAATTAGGAGGTTGAGTCAAGATGTGACTAACCAGGTTGGGCAGCAAAGAGGAGCTCGACAAGGAAGGGCTGATACTTCAAGGATTAGTGAGTTCTTGAGGATGAATCCTCCAAGCTTCACTGGTTCCATCACTACTGAGGATCCAGAGAGCTTTATTGAGGAGCTAAATAAGGTATTTGATGTTATGCATGTGGAAGATACTGAGCGAGTTGAACTAGCTGCATATCAACTGAAGAATGTTGCTAGGACTTGGTTCGACCAGTGGAAAGAGGTAGAGCTGAGGATGCACCACCTGTGAGTTGGGCCTATTTTGAGGAACCTTTCTTGGGGTGTTTCTTTCTCCGATAATTGAAAGTGGACAAGGTACGTGAGTTCCTCAAACTTAAGCAGGGTTCTCTAAGTGTTCGTGAGTATGGGTTGAAGTTCACCCAACTATATCGTTATGCTCTGAAAATGGTTGCGGACATGAGGAGTAAATTGAGCTTGTTTGTTGCTGGGCTATCTCGTCTGTCAAGTAAGGAAGGTAGGGCTGCAATGCTTATCGGGGACATGGACATATCAAGGTTGATGGTTTATCTGCAGCAGGTTGAGGAAAAGAAGCCGAGGGACAGGGAAGAGTTTAGAAATAAGAAAGCTAAGATAGGAAATGAGTCCGGGCAGCAGAAAGGTAATGTGAACCGTTTGTCCTTTCAACAAAAGCAAAAGGGACCTGTTCTATCATCTGCTAGTGCACCTGCACCGAGAAACAAATGTGAGTATAATGGTTAGAATTCGCAGAACTTCAGAGCTAGACTAGCACAATCTCAAGGTAGTGTGGCGCAAGGAGGTAACTGGGCTCCTGCATATGCTAAGTGTGGTAGGCTCCACCCAGGTAAGTGTCGTGATGGCCATAAAGGTTCTTTCAAGTGTGGGCAAGAGGGTCTCTTCATGAAAGAGTGCCCTAAGAATAGGCAAGGTAGTGGAAATCAGGGCAACAATGCCCAATCTTCGTTAGTTGCCCCACCAGACAAACCTTCACCTAGAGGAGCTACTTCAAGTACTGACGGAGGAACAAATCGTCTTTATGCTATCACCACTCGTCAAGAGCAAGATAATTCTCCAAATGTTGTCACTGGTATGATCAAAGTCTTTGCTTTTGATGTTTATGCTTTGCTAGATCCAGGAGCAAGTTTATCTTTTCTAACCCCTTAAGTTGCAAATAAGTTTGATGTTCTTCCTGAGAAACTCTGTGAACCCTTTTGTGTTTCTACACCTGTTGGGGACTCTATCCTAGCTGAGAAAGTTTATCGTGATTGTATCATTTCCATCAATCACAAAGACACCATGGCTGATTTAATTAAGCTAGACATGGTAGATTTCGATGTCATTCTATGTATGGATTGACTTCATGCCTGTTATGCCTCCATTGATTGTAGAACTCGAGTTGTCATGTTTTAGATTCCTAATGAGCCAGTCTTAGAGTGGAAAAGTAGTTCAGCAGTGCCTAAGGGTCGTTTCATTTCATACCTTAAGTCAAGAAAGTTAGTTTCCAAGGGGTGTGTCTATCACTTAGTCCGAGTTAATGACTCAAGTATTGAGATACCTCCTATTCAGTCGGTTCCAGTAGTAAAAGTGTTTTCTGAAGTCTTTCCTGATGATCTAGTCAGAGTCTCTCCTGAGAGAGAGATAGAATCCGATATAGATATTCTTCCAGATACTCGTCCTATCTATATTCCTCCATATAGAATGGCACCAACAGAGTTGAAAGAGATTAAAGAGTAGTTAAAAGATCTCTTACATAAGGGTTTTATTCGACCAAGTGTCTCACCTTAGGGCGCTCCGGTCTTGTTTGTGAGAAAGAAAGATGGTTTCCTTAGGATGTGTATAGATTACCGCCAATTGAACAAGGTTACAATCAAGAATAAGTATCATCTCCCAAGGATTGATGATCTTTTCGATCAATTTCAAGGTGCTTCTTGTTTTTTGAAGATAGACCTCAGATCAGGTTACCATCAGTTGAGAGTAAGAGAATGTGATATTCCAAAGACAACATTCAGATACCGTTATGGTCAGTATGAGTTTCTGGTCATGTCCTTTGGTTTGACCAATGCGCCTGCAGCATTCAAGGACCTTATGAATAGAGTATTCAAACCTTATTTAGATATGTTTGTTATCGTCTTCATTGATGACATACTAATCTATTCAAGGAATGAAGAAGATCATGCTAATCACCTCAGAATAGTTCTTTAGACTTTGAAAGACAGAGAAATGTATGTCAAGTTCTCTAAGTGTGAGTTTTTGCTTGAATCTGTGGCATTCTTAGGCCACATTATTTATGGAGAGGGAATTAAAGTTGATACTCAGAAAATTGAGGTAGTGCAGAATTAGCCTAGACCCACATCTCCAACTGATATTAAGAGTTTCTTGGGTTTGGATGGCTATTATAGAAGGTTTGTGGAGGGGTTCTCATCTATCTCATCCGCTTTGACCAAGTTGGCTCAGAAGACTGTTAAGTTTCAATGGTCAGAAGCTTGTGAAAAAAGCTTTCAGGAATTGAAAAAGAGGTTGACTACTACCCCAGCTTGACCTTACCGGAAGGTACTCAAGGTTTTGTGGTGTATGTTGATGCATCTAGAGTTTGTTTGGGTTGTGTGTTAATGCATAATGTCAAACTCATAGCTTATGTCTCGATATAGTTGAAAGTTCATGAGACGAACTACCCAACCCATTACTTAGAATTGGTTGTTGTAGTATTTTCTTTTAAGATATGGCGTCATTATTTGTATGGTGTTCATGTTGATGTAGTCACTGATCACAAGAGTCTTCAATACGTGTTCACTCAGAAAGAGCTTAATCTCATACAAAGGAGGTGGTTAGAATTACTCAAGGATTATGACATGAGTATTCTTTACCACCTAGGTAAAGCTAATGTTGTTGCTGATGCTTTGAGTAGGTTGTCTATGGGTAGTACCACCCATGTTGAGGAAGAAAAGAGAGAGTTGGCGAAAGATATGCATAGACTTGCACAGAAAGAGGAGTAGTGGTGATGAATAGGGCTGAATCTTCATTAGTGTCAGAAGTGAAGCAAAAGGAAGACCAAGATCCCATTTTGCTTGAGGTGAAGGCAAATGTTCATAAGAAAAAAATATTAACTTTTGAACAAGGGGGAGATGGTGTGTTGAGATATCAAGGTAGATTGTGTGTACCAATGGTGGATGGACTCCAAGAGAGGATCATGGAGGAAGCTCATAGCTCCAGTTATTCCATTCATCTGGGTTCCACCAAGATGTATCGCGATTTGAGGGAAGTTTATTGGTGAAATAGTATGAAGAAGGGCATTGCAGAATTTGTTGCTAAGTGTCTAAATTGCCAACAAGTTAAAGTAGAGCACCAAAGGCCCGGGTGTTTGGCTAAGAATATAGAACTTCCAGAATGGATGTGAGAGATGATTAATATGGACTTCATGACAGGGTTACCAAGGTCTCGCAGGCTGCTTGATTTTATTTGGGTGATTATTGATAAAATGATGAAATCATCCCACTTTTTGCCATTAAAGACTACCCATTCAGTAGAAGATTATGCTAAGCTATATATTCAAGAAGTGGTAAGACTTTATGGGGTTCCGGTCACTATTATTTCCGACAGAGGTGTGCAATTTACTGCATAGTTTTGGAAGTCATTCCAGAAAGTCTTGGGTTCAAAGGTGAACTTAAGTACTTCTTTTCATCCTCAGACTAATAGGCAAGCAGAGCACACTATTCAGACCTTAGAGGATATGTTGAGGGCGTGCGTGATTGATTTAAAAGGCAACTGGATGATCACCTACCTCTCATTGATTTTTCCTACAATAATAGTTACACTTTAGCATCCAAATGGCTCCTTATGAAGCTCTTTATGGGAGAAGATACAGATCTCCTATTGGATGGTTTGAAGTTGGTGAAACTGGGTTGATATGACCATATTTGGTTCATCAAGCTATGGAGAAGGTGAAAGTGATTCAAGAGAGGTTGAAAATGTGCAGAGTGGTCAGAAATCCTACACTGATGTTAGGAGAAGAGAGTTGGAGTTTGAAGTAGATGATTGGGTGTATCTAAAAGTTTCACCCATGAAAGGTGTTATGAGGTTTGGTAAGAAGGGGAAGCTTAGTCCCCGATATATCGGACCTTACCGAATATCTAAGAGGATTGGCAAAGTAGCTTATGAGTTGGAGCTACCACAAGAGTTAGCCCCGTGGTTAATTCAGTGTTTCACATCTCCATGTTGAAGAAGTGCATGGGCGACCCTTCATTGATCATACCAACTGAAGATATTGGGATCAAGGACAACTTATCGTATGAGGAGATTCAGGTTCAGATTCTAGATCACCAAGTTTGCAAGTTGAAGACTAAGGAAGTAGCATCAGTCAAAGTCCTTTGGAGGAACCAATTTGTTGAGGAAGCTACTAGGGAAGCTGAAGAGGATATGAAGAAAAGATATCCACATCTCTTTGAGTTCGGAGAAAATGCTGACCAAGGTACTAATTCTCTTCTTAGTACTCTTTAAATTATGAGTGAGCATGTAGTTTGTTTGCATTTGCTTGTTGGGTGTTTGAACTTGATGTTACTCCCTGAGACTAGTAAGAATAATCTCATTCGAGGATGAATGTTCGCAAGGGGGAGATATTGTAACATCTCGCAATTTAAAATAACTAGGAAGAAGCTGATGATTGGAAATAGTCATTTTTGGAAAGAATGAAAATCTGAAAATTTGTTCGAGTTGAAATAACCGAGTTTGCGCGATTCCGAGTTCATATGAGTAAGTTATGCCCTTTTGAAGTTGGGTTGTTGTATTAAGGAAAGTCTAATCCGGTTTGGAAGGGTAATTTAGTCTTTTCCTTACATAATTATTCCAATTCGTTTTTAGGAGTTTAATTGGGGTAAAGTAAGATTTTACTAAATTTTAGAAAAGTGAATTTTCACACTAGGGCTTGGAGAAGAGGAGAAAAGAGGAGAAACCAGAAGAACGTTCAAGATTCATTGATTTCGTCAAGGATAGCTTGTGGAATTCATCAGGGGTGATCCCTACAAGGTATATGAGATCACATCGCATTGGGTTAGTTCACCCATGCACCAATCATGATTCATTCAGCGAAATATGTGTGATTTGAAAGTAAATCCTTTGAGTTCTTGATGAAATTCGTTTGAATTCTTGTGGGTTATGTTGTTGAAGTTTCTTGTGATTTGATTCATGTTTCCGGGTGTAATTTCGATTTGAATCTATCATATATTGAGGGTATAAATGATCCTAAGTGTTTGGGAAAGAACCATTGAAGTTTTGAGGGTTTAGAGTTGAAAAACGGAGAAGAGAAGTCGTCAAACACCTGGGGAAGGGGGTGGGGCGTCGCGCCAGCTAGCGCGCCCCAAAGCAGTTCCTGAATGTGGGCCGATGCGCCCGCCAGAGTGCCCCAACTGGTTCTCTGAATATTGAGGGTTGGCGCCCCGTGCCTTTCAGAGCGCCAGGGACGCCAGTTCTTTCCATTCTTCCCTCATCTTTTCGTACTTGTTCCTTAGCAATGTACCTATGTTTACTAGTTGATTCCAACACTCTAAGTTACATCTAAATATCATGAAATCATCCATAAACATGAGATCATGAACCTTGAATCCATAATTCAATTCAAGGAATGTTAGGATCAAAGTCAAGAGAAGTTAAGAGTCAAGTTTAGAAGCTACGAAGCAAGTCAAAGAAAAGTTTTTAAAGTTTACAAAAGTCTTTAACAAACGTTTTAACTTTGTTTTAAGACTTAAATTTCAAGTTAAGAAAAGAGTAAAGAGTTGAGTTCATTTCTCAAAAAGCTATAACGGAACTGAGTATTCCCCAAAGAGTTTATAAATGTTTTCACATTTGAGTAAGAAAAAGGAACATCGATTCCAAGAGAGCTTTTAAGCTAAGTTTTGAGTAATTATCTCAAACCAAAGAAATAAGTTTGTTTTTTAAAACATATAAGCTAAGTATATTTTTGGGAGTAGTATTGAACTACGATATGGGGATGCAAGTTCATATTAACTCAAGTCTCCATAAACAATGTAGCCATCATGGGTACTAAATGATCATACTTTTTAGATGATTCCTTAAGATGCTTTTAGCATAAGCTAGTGAATCCACTAAGTTAAGCATTCTATATGACAACAAAGTAAAGGACAGTTCTGGTAGCGTGGGCAAGACATTGTATCAACACTTAGGCTCATAGTGGTGGTTTTTGGTTAGAGAATCTCCCACAAAACTATATTACCTTATTATATGAGTAAAGTTGAGTTTGTTATTGCTTATTCTTTAAGGAACTAAGTTGCTTTTACTGTTTTACAAAACTTTTGATATATTGCACTTGTTTTATTGCTTTATTTTGAGTATAGTATTCATGAGTTGAGAAGAGCCAAGGTAAGTGTTTCTTTCAGAATCTTTTCAAGCCTTTGTATTGTTTAGCATTCCAATGTGCATACTCGTACATTCAATGTACTGATGCCAGTTGGCCTGCATCATCTTATGATGCAGATACAAGTAACCAGGATTAGCATCCAGTGCCTCGTTGATCAGGTTCAACACTCAAAGTCAGTTGGTGAGCCTCATTGCATTCTGGAGGACTCTTTTATCATTTGCTTTCTAGTTTTCAATTGTTAGAATGATCAGGGGTCCTGTCCCGACATCCCTCTTTGTCTTAGAGGCTTCATAGACAGATAGTATTAGTTCTTTAGTATTATTCATTTAAGTTGTATACGTTTAAGACTTGAGTTGCCATTTTTGGCTAAGTTATTATATTTTAAGTTATTGCATGAGTTATATCTCTTGTGTTTAATTCTTTCGTTGAGTAAGTAAGCCAGGCCAAGGGTTCACTTGAGGCCAGCAATGGTTCTCGAGTGCCGGTGACGTCCAGGGGGTAGGTTCGGGGCTTGACACCATAATCCTGCCTTGGCGGGATTATGAAGGCCGCTAGAGCGACCTTCATCTGGGACGAACTCAGACGCATCAATGGCGCCTTTTTTCCCAAAACCCCCATTTTCGATAGAATTTCAGTAGATTAGAGTATTACAACTATCCTAGAACCTAAATAAGCAATCATTTCGGCAAAATAATTCATAAAAGAGGCCTAACTCAAAGTTTTACACCAAAAGACCCTTCAACTTCCCCCACCCATATTTGTACCGATTTACCTATATTTTTTCGTAATCCTTACGCCCAGGACGTTGTGGAAATTTTGGGGACGTAAGGGAAGGACCTATGCTACATTTAATATAACAATCAGGCAACCTAGTTCAATTTCAAACTAAGTACCCCAAAACCATCTCTAAGCAATTATTTATCAGGATGCAATCGTCGTTAGTTAAGTAATGAAGGAAATAGCATAAGGAATCTGAAATTACCTAAAGTTTTGACGTTCGGAGGAGAGTGATCGAGAGGAATTTTGGAGAGTTTTTGGGAGATCAAGGGAGAAATGGGAAAATGTTTTCCCTTTTCCCCCTTTACTGCTTCCCAATCTCCTCGCCACAGCGGCCCCGCCTCAGTGGGAGGGATCCCACCCTGGCGGGCCGGACTGTGTAATTTTAATTTCTTTGTTTCTTCATGTGTTGCCTCAAATTTTCTTCTGGTCCTTAGGTATAGTACTTTACGTGTAGCAATCAGTTGGAAAGTCGCCATTCGTCATGATTTCCGTAGTGGACCCATTCTTTTTATGTAAAGGTAAATCCAAATAAGGTGTATGATATTCGTACACTGGTCATTCGGGGATGAACGAGGGGTGAATTGGTATCTATTGTAACGACCTGAACTTTCTTTATTTAGGATAAATAAAAATCCAAGAAAATCTAGGCCATTGTCCTGCCACAGTGGGCCATATGCCGCTAGGGCAGCGGCGCCAGGGCAGGGTTAGTTGGAGCCAGGGCGGGATAGGCGAGGTAGAACGTAAATTACGAGATATCCTATTTTCTTCATCTTTCTAAAATACCTAATTACATTGTAAAACACCCTAAAAACCTCAAAAAAGCTGCTCTAATCTTGGGAAGGAAGGAGAAGGAGATTTCTAGCATGAAGATGGTGAAATCTTACGGATTCTTGGCCAAATCAACCATCACAAAGCCCGGAAATCCAGAATTGAAGTCAAAACTCCATGCAACTGCTTGGCGCCCAGGTAGGCTAGTATAATATTTATAATCAATGCTAGGATTTATGCATAGACCTTCGTGCACCGAATGATTTATGATTCAAAACCCTAGAAAGAATCCTTAGACGATGAATTAGGGCAGAACATGGCTAAATTAGGGTTAGCATGAGGCGTGTTGATGAATCATCCATAGGTGATTGTTGTAATTTTATGATTGTGTGATGTATGTTGTTCTTGCTTAAATATGATACCTATATGTATATGAAGGATGTATTATTGATCACATTTGTTGTATATGAGATAGATGAATTATAATTTCCATGAAATCATGACTTAAAGGTATGATCTTGAGGATATTCTTGTGATTGTGATTGTCGGGTGATGGATTGGTTTCCACGTTCTGGCATAACTAACTTGGATCGATTTCCACGTTCCGGCATAACTAACTTGGATCGGTTGCCACGTTTCGGCATAACTATGGGATCGGTTGCCATGTTTTGGCATAACTATGGGATCGATTGCCACGTTCTGGCATAATTTATTGGATCGAATACCATGTTTTGGTATGCTAACTATTTGGGTTTGGGTTCCATGAGAGAACCAATGATGTGGCAAAAATTGTATGATGTGATATAAAATATGAACTATCGTTGTTCGTAAATGTTGATAATGTGGTACATGTTCTGTATATGCCTATGATTATAATGTTGTTTGACTTGTTTATGTTGCACTTAGTGGACATATGTTATGACAATTATATTTGATAGACCTTGTGTTTAGCGAACTTGTTAGACATGGTGGAAGAGTAAATTTTCAAGTGGCGAGTAATGGATAGTGAGGGTGGTCGTGTGTTGTAATTGTGAGAAGTAAGGGTAGCGGGTGTGATGAAACATGCTTAGGTGGATTTCACTTGGGGAAAAGAGATTGGGTTTAGTGGGAAGAAAGCTTGATTTAATGTACTATGTGACCATGGTTAGTTAGTGTGACGAAGAAGTCAGGGTATGACGTGAACGGTTAGTGGAAATGTCAGTGGTAGTGTTTGGGAATTTCTCTATGCGTTACAATGGTTGGGATATGATCAAGTACCTTATAGTAGGTTGATTGAGAAGAATGTTAGTGGTATGAATACTAGTGTATAGTGGAAGTATTTTAAAGGAGGGTAAAGGTGGAGGAGCAAGTGGTCTATTGTATATTTCTTACTAGTTGGTTTCTTATGTTATGTGGTGGGCTTCGGGTCGACCCATGATGCCTACTAGTACGCGTATTTTGTACTGATACTACTTTTGCTGTGTCTTTTTGGACATAGTCTGGATGAAGGATTGGTGACGTTTCATTAGGTGAAGAAGAAGGAAATCTCCAGCAGCTTCTATTCTTCCTTCCGCATGGTGTGAGCTATGTCTTTTATTTATTGTCCAATTGTACTCTAAGTAGCTCTTGTACTTGTTTACACTAGATACATGGGAGTTGTTAAAATTACTTTACAAGTTGAACCAAGAGTGTGTCTAAATGTATTATTTATAAAATCATAAGTATTATATTTATTCTGTTCTCTTTAAACTTCCACATGTTTTACTATTGGGATATGAGGGTTATCCTACTTAGGTGTTAGAGTGGGTGCTCGCATGATCCAGTGGTTTGGGTCGTGACACCCATAGTGGTAATTTTGAAAGGAAATTTTGTGCTAGATCTTTGGTAAGTATTCTTGCTCCTAAACCTTCATTTTCCATTAATTAATTATGAATTTTAACATTAAAATGTGAGATTTTTGTGGGGCTAGTGTCAAGGTTTTTCAAGAACCTAAGTTCTTAACTAAAATGGTGATTTTGAAAGGGTGTTGATTTCTTTACCGAAATGATTTTCACTAATGAGTTTGTAAAGTCTTAAACATCATTTTCAAGTGTTAAATTTCAGATTCCAACCTTAATTTTAGAATGGAGTTTTGAGTTGATTGACCTAGCATTCAAGAGGATTGATTTAGGTATTGTTGTTTCCAGAAATTTTGTGAGCTTGTGCATATATTGTGTGGTTTTGGAAGTTGTTCGGAAGGGGAAGACTTAACTATTGAAATGATTGTTTATTTATTTAAGGCGAGTGACTTCTTAAACCTAGTAATCTAATTGAATTCGTATGCTTCCTTTGTTGCTTGTCTGTTGGGAGTAATGGGAATGAGATGAATGGTTAAATTGACCACTTGTTATGTCTAAATGAACAAAAAAGGGGTTGAAATGAAAAAGGCTATGTGTTGAACCTAATGATGTGTTTTGCCTTAATGTAACCTTTATTGATTGATTGATGATATTCTTGAAAGAATAATTAAGGACTTGAATTGTGTAACTATTATCTCTTCTATGTGGTGTGATATTAATTGCGTAAATTTATCGTTGAACACCGTGATCAGACATGTGATGATTATGAGGCCGAGGTCTTTACCAACAAGTGTTATCATGCCGAGGTCTTTGTCGGCGTTAGTATGATTTGGCCGAGGTCATTACTGGCTAGTGTTAATATGCCGAAGTCATTTCCAGCAATGGTTATAAAGCTGATGGGAAATGCTTTCGACTACTGATATAAAGCCGGTGGGAAATAGTTCCGGCAAGAGATTGATTATTGTGAATGGGTGTATAAATGATTATGTGTGAATTGCTTGATACTCGAGATTGATGTACTTGTTGTGTGTGACTGAACTATTTGTCATTGTGATTGACTTATTTTCTTCGTTAGATTGTTGAATTGTGAAGTTTGAACTGTGAATATTGAGCTTGTGAGCCGTGTATTGTTGAATTTCTAGGTTGGGAGGATTTCTAAGGAGATTCGGTTGGAGTGTAAGAGATACTCGATTTCTAGATAGTTGCTTTGTTTAGTAGGTTGCTTGTTGGTACCGTGTTGTTGGTACTCACCTCTTACTTCTATACTTGTGTAGGTTCTGAGCCTGGACCTGCATGATCTCTTCCTCTTTTCATCGCTCTCGAGGCTTGTCAAGGTCTTGAAGAGGTAGTTGCTAGTTTGTCATTCGGTGGACCCTCTCTTTTCCTTTTCTTACACTTTGTTCTATTTGAGAAACAAAGACTGAGACTTAAATTTATTTCTTAATTTTGTACTTATGTATTTAGTGGCTTGTACGCGTTACCACCATATTTGGGGGGGTTTTAACAGAAGAATAAGTTTTCCGCTTTATCTTATTCTTGTTTTTTATGTTATTCTGCGTTTCTTTCGTTTTGGTTGGGTTAAGGCTGACTTGTCTTGGTGGGATAAGACAAGTGTCATCACATCCATTTTTTGGTCGTGACATACTCATGCTCAGATTTATAGTTCTTTCAGTTGTTTGTTTAATTGTTGATCTCATCCCTTACCTTGTATACTAATACATTTCATGTATTAATGCTACTTTGTGTTACTTCATTTTATGATGTTGATTTCAGCACCCATATTCAGATTTGCGGCAAGATGTTCCACTAAGCTCATCTACTTTCAGCATTGTGGTGAGTCCTCCTCGCATTCATAGGAATTCAACTATGAGTAAGTATATGTTATTCACTTCAATTGTGTTAGCTTTTAGGCAGCCTAGGGTGTTGTCCTAGCAAATTATCTCATTTAGTTTAGCGGCTTTCAAACATTAGTATTTAGTTGTAATAGATTTATTTTTCAAATCTATTTCATTTAAGATATTTATTTATAGCTTCCACTTCAGTTCTCATGTGATATGCTTAGATATGTTATACCAAGGGTTAACTTGGGATCACTTGTGGTTCAAAACCCTGTGTCTCAGTTAGGGTTGAGACTTCGGTCATGACAACTTAGGTCGGTTTGATTTGATTTTTTTCATTAAGCAAATAACTAAATTAGTTATAGTGGTTTATTCAATCTATAAACCAAATCAAGCCAACATAAAGTCAGTTTTTTATTTATTTTAGTAGTCAATTCGTCTGATTTTTTCAATTTCTATTTTTTTATCTCTTATAATTACACCATGATTGAAAAAGATATCAGATTGAAGAGGGTATTCTCTGGACTGTGTATTTCATTAACCATGTGAAGTTCCCAATTGAAGAGACATATGATACCATTGGCAAATGAGTGAGTGATAATATTGTTTAATGAAATCTAAAGGACACTTGAATAAATAAAATTAGAAAAAAGAAGTATACAATAGCATATCTGATGTTTTGCGTATTCATAATCAACGACACAACTTCCACTACAAGTGTCTACGAATCGTGCAATAGTATAGTAACCCAACCAAGGGTTGGGGTCGTGTCCCAAGAGAGCGGTTTTGAGAATTAATAGAAAAATAAAATCTAGTTCTAACTAGTCGTAGCTAAAGACATTAACGATTAAAAACAGTGTAAATTAGAGGGGGACACAAAAGTGTCAAATATCGATGGGGGTTTTGTCACAAGTAAGTGAAAACAACAAAAATAACAAGAAAATCAAGTATGGGGAAGAGTTCTTGGGGTGTGACCGCAATACAAGTTGAGATAAATAATTGGGTACATGCTTTCGATAAGAAATTTGCAAGATAATAGTGACTAGGCTAAGCTTTAGATGGAAATAAGTTCCCTCTCGGGCAACTTACCCCGTTTCAAATGTGTTCCTCTCGGACACCCAGTTGCCGCATGAAGACCAGCCTACGCCTTACCCCCACCCACTCTCTCGAGCTGAGTGTTAGGATGTGGGACTAGGGCTCACCCTCTCGGACTGAACCTCATGTTGATCCACTCCTTAGGCCATCAGTCTAGTGGTCTTGGTTTCAAGACCTCCCTCTCGGGCAAGCCGAAAACAGATGGGTGGTTTTGTATTTGCAACTACAAACCCATTAAAATTAAAGAACAACCACTAGGTGAAATCACCATTAAAATACATCTAACCTATCAACAAGCAAGACCCAACAATAATATCAACACATATTTGCTAAATAACACCCCAAGAATGGGGGGTTTTAGCCACACATCAAGAAATAACAAAATACACCTAAAATGATAGTGAAATCAAATGGGTATAAGAAATTAAACCTTGATTTAAGCAAAGGAAGAAGAATAGAGAAGACCCACTTCCAACTTGGGAAAGATGAAATCCTTTCTTCAAGTTTCCAAAACCTTCTCCAAACTTAAGAGTAAAAGTAAAAGTACTAAATAAAAATATGATACTACCATCTCCTGCTAAAATCTCAACCAAACTTACTAAGCTATAATTCTCTGTGAGTATTTATCGTTTTCAAAAATCTGTGTTGCGGTGGATCACTCGGTGACATTAGTCGGAATCGCCGATCAATTCAGAGATTCCCCCTTTGGAGTAGTTCATCACCGTCTTGCACCATTCTTCGGCATTGTCATGCTCAGGATCATTGGGCGACATCGTACTGCTTTGCGGACCTTTTTGGTGATCCGCCGACTGCTTCCTTTTTTCGCCGACTTGATCCTTTCCTTCAGGGCTCAGCACACTGGAACAAAAGGCTAAGTGAGACCCTTCGTCAATTCGCCAAGTGAACTTGGCGATCCTCATGCCTTCATTTTCTTGTTCTTTTTAGACTTTTCATTCCTTTTTGCGAAGTAGTGTCCATGCATTCCTTCAAACTTCAAATACCTGAAACTTAAAGGTTTTCATTAGATATTGAGATAATATAAGCATTTGAGGAGACTTTTTCTATTAAAATAAAGCCCTAAATGAGTCCAATTTGTGGACTCATCAACACCCCCAACTTAAACTTTTTCTTGTCCTCAAGCAAACTTAAGTTTAGTCGTTCAAAAAGGGTGTCTCAAACAGTGTTACACAAGACTCAATCCTGAATGTACACAACAAG
The DNA here is from genome assembly GCA_029582685.1 of Solanum piurae. NCBI lineage: Eukaryota > Viridiplantae > Streptophyta > Magnoliopsida > Solanales > Solanaceae > Solanum > Solanum piurae. The sequence continues at coordinate 17,369 of JAJOOO010004475.1, read as the reverse complement.
ATTTCAAACAACTTATGCGAAGATACAATTGTGTACTCAAAGATTCAAGTTGTGACACACCATCACCAACGATTCTCATGTTCACAATACTTTCTACTAATGCAAGTTCAAGGTCAACGAAAGTATCTAAATGCCCTCACACAAAGAATGATTCCATATTCACACACAGAAGTTAATCAATTTAATACCAGAAATCAGTTGCAACGCTCACACTCAAAAAAGAGGAACACAATGCATGATTTCACCCATAGGTTTGCCCTTATTTTCCAATCAACTTTCGGTTCGACTTACTCAAGATCAAAAAGGTATTTTTAAGGCTTGTAATGGGGCTGAGTGCATAGGTATGGTCATTTAGGCTCAGTGACTTCTTCATCCTCATGAGATGTGGTGTTCTAAAATCGTATTTTTTTCTCTATCACTTTTTATTCTAGTGCTTCTAAGTCATCCTTTCATTCACTCTTCATGTATTGCTTGGAAACCCAACTCCTTTTATTAAAAAAATATAATAATATATGTAGAAATTATTATTTTTTTAAATATTTTTTTATATCTTTTTTAATAAGAGTTTCCATTTTGTTTTGCAATACTATGGGTTAGAGAGACTTTTTCTTGCACTTCTTGACTTCTCCTTTTCCTTTTCACCACACCCCCAACTTAGTCTTTTGGCCTAAGTTGGCTATTCACTAAATCACAAATCAAGAGGATTATAGGTAGTGGGTCAAGTAAGGTCTAAGGTTCATCAAGTTTCTTCCAACAAAAGGTCAGGCTCAAGGGGTGTTCAAAAGAGTTTCACACACTCACGGGTAGGTCACAAAAGAAGTATATGTCAAATTTGGCTCACACTCTTTAAAGTTGCCTAAGATCATATCTAGAGGACACCTTTCTAAATCAATCAGACTAACAGGGCAAATTTTGGTTTTATTCATGCATAGTTCAAAGTAAGCTATCCACACAAGGCATCGACACTTAAGTCAAACAAGGCTACACACTTTCATTAGTGTGCAACAGTCATTACAAGAGAAATCAATTTGGTACATGGCTACTCACAACGAGATGCAAAGAGTTCACATATTGCCTATGCAACTTCATTTGGTCTCGTCGTAGCCGCACATTCATGTTCGTTCGATTGAGAGCACCATTCAAGTCATCAGTATTGATCGGAACCGAGACTTAAATTTTGCAAAAGAACAGCCACTTTCAACACAAGCGGTGGTGATATTTTTCGAGAAACAAAATATTTTGGAAGGGTCAAAATTTGCATCAATTAAAATAAAAAAGAGGAGGCATGAGCTCAAACATCCACGAAAAGCAGTGTAAAACAATTTTAAAAATAGAACAGCCCAAATATATACACAAAACATGTATCAACACAAAAGTTGGCCTCACCCCACCACAAATAAATTACTTTTGTCCTCAAATGCAAGTATCATAAATATCCAAAAGTGTGCTAAAAGTAAGGCAGAGAGAGAGATAAGGAATGGTCCTGTCTATGCAGTCTCTTCTCCTGTCAGGGTATAAACACTCTGGTCAGCTGGCTGTGTGTGGGCATCAGTGACCGTGGTAGCCTCAGACTGAATGGCAATGCCGATCCACTGGGAGCTGTTGTAGACGTATCAATCGACGATGTCTGAATCATCGGCTTCACAACCACTCCTATAAGATCTGGCAAGTCAGTATAGTGAAGTCGGTAGCATTCAAATATGCTACATCATTCTTTAACTCTGCTATTTCGGCTTTTAATGCTGAAACCTCGGGTGTCTCCCCCTGTACGTTCTCGCAAACATTAACTTGGGCAATCAGATCATCTATCGTGGTCCTAAGAGGGGTCAATGCAGTCAGAATGGCACTGTCAATCATTCCTGGGATGGATTTCTCCAATCGCATCGCCCTCACATCCACTGCATAGGCTAGCCACCCCATCTTTAGGATCATGGCATGAGTGACCCTGGTAGGCAGAGAGGAAGAGGAGGCACCTGGGGTCTGAGAAGAGGGGGCAAGTATACCTGAAGACTCCGAGGCCGGAGTAGATTAAGGTTCATTTGCTAGTAATGAGCCAACATCGACCTCTAGAGAATTATCTGATGGAGCTGCTCTCATCCCATCAGCCTCCTCTCATGTGAACACGGCCTATATACACCGGATATCGGTGGAGGAAGATGGGGTGACCTCTATATCTCTAGAAGGATCCCGGGGTACTCCGGCACGCCGGCATAACTCAGTGATCAGAACAGGAAAAGGCAAATACGTTTGTGTCTGTTTGGCTCTCATAGCCATCTCTTGTGAAACCAACAGTCCCAAATGGATCCGCCTCCCGGCCATGATAGAACAAAGGAAGGCCGCCTTAGAATGACAAGGATGGACTCGTTCTGTGATGGCATGATAGTGCTGCTGATGAAGCCAAACCAGTACCGAATGCGATGTTCATATCCCTCTTCTCAATACGAGCTCCTGCATCCATCCACCTCGGGGTGATGCCAGAAATCATCGAAGCTAAGCAACCCTTCAAGTTATCCAGGGATGGAACAATAGGCAAGCCCTGGTAGGGAAGTATCGAGTACAGCAATCGACCCAATACAACATTAATATGCTTGCTGTGACACTCCACCTCTTCTACTCTGACCATAACCGACTTCATCGGTCGGAATTCACTAGCCTTTTTCATATTTTTTGGGACCAACTCCTCATAGGCTAAGTATAATTCCCGAACCCAGGAAGGGATGTAAGGGCCCCGTGGTCTAGTGAAATTCTCGAACTCATGAAACCTGAGCGTGCCAAGCACCTCAGCATGCTTACCTTCAAAACCCTCCACAGATAGTAACTTTTCTTTTGGAATGGTTCGTAAACCATCTCCTTTCAATCTATTCAGCAATCTGGGTAGAGGTGGAGCTACGGGGAGTGCAGGGGCCACTGGAGGTGGTGAAGGAGCTGGCGCTGATTCAGTAGCAGGAGGAGTTACGGTTGATGGAACTCTGGTGGGTGTGGATTGATTTCTGTCTCTGACCTATTCTGTCAGTGAATCAAGGGTTGTTCATCATCCGGCTCAGAGAAATCTGGCTTAATAGCTGACCCCTTTTCTAGTAATATGTTTCTTTCATTTGTCTTTATCTCCCGGTGGGAGATCTTGCTTTCTTTTCTATGAAGGACGTGATCCTTCTTCATCTATCGTAATTCCCTTTACCTTTTTCTGAGGTGACTCATTTAAGCTTGTGTGTACCATACTTGCAAAAGATCAAGAGATTAGGCAAATCTTAACACAACCACGGAGAACATTTTTGCAGAAAGACTCGCCGATCCAGGCTCCGAGCCGCCAAACCTCTTTGGTGAGCTAGGTCGAGCTCGCCGAAAGGATTTGCTTAAACTTTGGGCAAATTTGCACTGAATTAGTCTATTTGGTGAGTCGTAGACTACTTTCAGCGATGACAAAGTTATCCGCCAAAAGATACAGTGAAAGAGAGTATAATGGGCATGCAAAGGGTGATCTAAAGTCCTATCGGCGAGTCGCCGACAACTTTTGGCGATCACGAATGTGTCCGCTAAAAGTTACAGATTTTACAGCACTAAGGACATGAATTAAGGGCGGTCTATAACCCATAGGCGAGCCTCCAAATCGTTCGGCGAGCTCGACCCAACTCGCCGAATGACACAACGTGTCTATTTTTCACCCGAACTTTCGAAACCGACCTTACGGGCTTCAAAAGCAAAATCAAAGCATGTATACACGAAATTCACACAGGACCCATACTTCCCATCACACCGGAGTACTCAGACTGTTTCCGGTTTCGCCAAATTTGGCCTTTTAACTATGAGTACCCTTAAGAATGTAGTCACCCATTACAAGTTCATTCAAATCAAAGCACAAACACTAAGGCATTCAACTATTAAAGCATTTCAGGTAATTTTTTTGAATTAACAATAGCATCGCAACACCCTATTTCTATCAGAGAGCTCAACACACGTCATCCTAATGCTATAATTGCAAAAGAGTGCAAAATTATCACAAATAAGTTTGGGGTTTTAGAGACTAACCTTCGATGCTGATCAATTTGCTTTCTTTTTGAAATGCTAGGCAGCAAAGAAATCCAACCTCAAGCACTAATCACCGACTAAATTAATAATTTAAGGTAAAAATCTAAGAAAAAGTACCTTTGGTGTGATTTTGAGGAGTTTAAAACGAGGGAAAGTGAGAGATTCAAAAATTTGACCGTTGTCCTTTATATAACTGTTCAGTTCTCAGCCATTCGACGACGTTAGTCTTGTCGCCAATTAACTCGGCGACGCGCCGAATGCATACTCATCTCGCCAAGTTTTACAGGACATCCTTATTTTAGGGCCACAACGGCGGATTAGATCGGAATCGCCGATAGGTTCGGCGATTCATCAACTGGATCCTTGGCTCGCCAACTTGAACTTTTCAACACCTTTCTCACTTTAACCTATAAAACTAACACACCGTTATTCTAACATAGTAATTAAAAATAGTAAAACCTTGGGTTGCCTCACAAGAAGCGCCTTATTTTACATCGTGGCACGACACAAATCTTGTTTCATTCTCCATTATTGGGGTTTTCCTTAGTGTCACTAGGTGACCCCAATATGTCATTTGGGATGAGATGAGGCACTGCAAAATTCAGGACAGACCTGATTAGCTTGATTGATCTAGAGTGAGATCCGATCATTTGATTCAACACTTCGATACTCTCATTTATTTCTTCCAACACCCGATCTTGATCGGTTATCTTTTGGAGAATGATTCGAAGTGTGTCCTCGACACAATTTTTCCCCCATCTCTAGACTTCCTCCGCTCATGATGGGGTATGTACCTCCCTTTTCTATTGCATTGGAGTTCCACCTCTGAGATTTTGGTGGCCAAGTCATTTAGCTGAGATGTCAGTCCAATCAGCGTAAGGTCCTTTTGAACTCCTTGCCTCATTTCAACCAATCTGCCACTACTCTGCTCAGCCATGCTCATCTAAGTGGACAACTTCAATGAAAAACAAAACTAGAAGTAAAGTTAGTGAACTACAACTAAGAAGAACAAAAATTCTATTAATCTAAAAATTCTCAAATAATACCACTCCCTGGCAGCGGCGCCATTTTGATGTTTTGCGTATTCGTAATCAACGACACAACTTCCAATACAAGTGTCTACGAATCATGCAATAGTATAGTAACCCAACCAAGGGTTGGGGTTGTGTCCCAAGGGAGCAATTTTGAGAATTAATAGAAAAATAAATTATAGTTCTAACTAGTCGTAGCTAAACACATTAACGATTAAAATCATTGTAAATTAGAGGGGGACACAAAAGTGTCAAATATCGATGGGGGTTTTGTCACAAGTAAGTGAAAACAACAAAAACAACAAGAAAATCAAGTATGGGGAAGAGTTCTTGGGGTGTGACCGCAATACAAGTTGAGATAAATAATTGGGTACATGCTTTCGATAGGAAATTTGCAAGATATTAGTGACTAGGCTAAGCTTTAGATGGAAATAAGTTCCCTCTTGGGCAACTTACCCCGTTTCAAATGCGTTCCTCTCAGACACCCATTTGCCGCATGAAGACCAGCCTACTCCTTACCCCACTCATTCCCTCGAGCTGAGTGTTATGATATGGGACTAGGGCTCACCCTCTCGGGCTAAACCTCATGTCGACCCACTCCTTAGGCCATCGGTCTAGTGGTCTTGGTTTCACGACCTCCCTCTCGGGCAAGCCAAAAACACATGGGTGGTTTTGTATTTGCAACTTCAAACCCATTAAAATTAAACCATAACCACTAGGTGAAATCACCATTAAAATACATCTAACCTATTAGCAAGCAAGACCCAACAATAATATTAACACATATTTGCTAAATCACACCCCGAAGAATGGGGATTTTTAGCCACACATCAAGAAATAACAAAATACACCTAAAATGATGGTGAAATTAAATGGGTATAAGAAATTAAACTTTTATTTAAGCAAAGGAAGAAGAATAGAGAAGACCCACTTCCAACTTGGGGAAGATGAACTCTTTTCTTCAAGTTTCCAAAATCCTCTCCAAACTTGAGAGTAAAAATAAAAGTACTAAAAAAAAATATGATACTACCGTCTCCTGCTAAACTCTCATCCAAACTTACTAAGCTATAATTCTCTATGAGTATTTATAGTTTTCAAAAATTTGTGCTGCGGCGGATCACTCGGCGACATTAGTCAGAATCGCCGATCATTTCGGCGATTCGCCCTTTGGAGTAGTTCATCGTTGTCTTCCACCATCCTTCGGCATTGTCGTGCTCTGGATCATTGGGCGACAGAGTACTGCTTCGTGGACCTTTTCAGCAATCTGGCGACTGCTCCCTTTTTCCACCCACTTGATCATTTCCTTCAGGGCTCAGCACACTGGAACAAAAGGCGAAGTGAGACCCTTCCGCGATTCGCCAAGTGAACTTGGCGATCCTCAGGCCTTCATTTTCTTGTTCTTTTGAGCCTTTACATTCCTTTTTGCGAAGTAGTGTCCATGCATTTCTTCAAACATCAAATACCTGAAACTTAAAGGTTTTCATCAGATATTGAGATAGTATAAGCATTTGAGGAGACTATTTCTATTAAAATAAAGCCCTAAATGAGTCCAATTTGTGGACTATCAATATCCGAGACATCGTGTTAGAAAATTATTTAAAAAAACTCAAGAAAAGACACAATACATGTCAATTTTTAAGTCATTTTAAAAGCCCAAATATGAAAATATATATATAAACATTGAAAGCTATAAACTAATTTGAAAAATACTTATAAAGTAGAATATAAATAAATTCTTTTTTTAATAAAAAATTAAAATTATAAATGTATTATGTCGGTTTGGTTTGAATTCTATTTGACTTTTTTTCTATTAATACCATATCAAACCAAGAACAGTCAGGATTTTTATTTCACTGCCAAACCAAATCAAATCAAACCACAAATCGAGTGTGTTTGTCGGTTTGACTTGGTTCGCCAATTCAGTCGGACTTGATGGTTTTACCAATACACCCCATAATTGCATTCATTCTAAGAGAAGAATACATCAATATTTATAAGCAATTAAGGAGAGTAAAATAAAATTATATGTTATATTCTTTATAGATACTAAACTAATAGATGGAAAGTAAATATTTTGCCATTAATGTAAATTTAAATTTGTAAGGAAACTAAATACTATAGAATATTTTAGAGTAAATAGGATAAAATGAAAATATTCCACCATTAATGTAGATCATAGAATAGAAGGAAAGTAAATTTTAACAATATTAACCTTCCATAAACTCATTTAAATATGGAAGTATAATTATTTAAACTCCAACTTCAAGATTGACTTTTAGGATTTTAACTACAATTATTTAGGTAATAATTTTAATAAATATCAAAAGACTATATTGTGCAATAAATTTATTTCTAAACTCGGTCAGATTATCTCAATCAACTTTCAATTACTTAATTATCTGGTCTTATCAAATATTTAAACTTTAACTTCAAGGTTGACGTTTAGGATTTTAACTGCAACTATTTAGGTAATAATTTTTAAAAATATCTAAAAGACTAGATTGTGCAATTAATTTTTTTGCTATGTTTTGTCAGATTATCTCAATCAACTTTCAATTATTTAATTATGTGGTCAGATCAAACAACTATAAATATAATTCAAAAACTCTTATTTTATATTCAGAGATAAATACTCACTTACATATTTTACTCTTTTACTTTTTGTGTACAAAAATATGACTGGAAAGGGGGTATGTTGGACCACTAGAAATCTTGATGAAGGAAAGAGAAAAACAATTCTCGAGGAAAGATTGACATCATTGTGTAAGAAATCATATGAGTTGTCTATTCTATGTGATGTAAAGGTTAGTCTAATATATTTTACTCCTGGAGAAACTGATAATTTTACTTGGCCGTCTTTAACTGAGGCTAATGAAATAGTAAATAATTATCTAGCTTGCCCAGAGAAACAAAGACAATACAAGTTAGTTGAACATGAAGCCTACCTTCAATCTATATTGAATGATCGGGAAAAAGAAATTAGGGAATTAGATAAAATGGCTGAGGAGAAGGAAATGAAGAAACTCTTCAACCAACTTGCTGAGGGAAGAAAAAGGTTCGATGAAATTGATATTTGTGACATCAAAGGGTTGTTAAATTTATTTAACTAAAAGAGGGCTAAACTAGACCAAATGGAGATGCAACTCAGTGGAAATGTTGCAAATGAAATTGGTGCTAATGACAACAATGCTGGAGAAGAGAATGATGGGCATCCTAATTAGAATGTTAATTGGGAATTTAATCTTTTTATTTTACCATTACCTAATTTTCCATTTTGTATTTTAATGCATCTCATAGTTATAAGTTTGTTGCTCATTATTAATATATTTATGTTATTGTTGTCATTTTAGTGATATATGAAAGGGAAATTTTCAGGAACAACTTACATTGGGCATTAATCAAAACTCATTAACTACAGTTTCAATATACACAATCCGCAACTATATTTTTTTATTTTCTATATGTTGTATCAATCGTATTTTTTATTATTTTCCTTCAGAAATACAAATACAATTTAACTTAATTGAGTAAAAGACGGAGGGGATCTTTTCTGATATGGTAAATTAGAATAAATCACTCTCTACACATACTCTTGTTTCAATTTTGACTCTCGAGTGTATGTGATTCATCATTTTTTATATGATAAATTAGAATAAATCACTCTCTAAAAATATTCTCATTTCAAATCAGACTCTCAAGTGTGTGATTCATCATTATTCTGGAGAATTCATAATCAAGTACAAAATCTGCCAAATATCTTGTCTTGTTTATGAGTCATTTGTATTCAAATGTTGCCAAATGTTTTGACCCTGAAGGTCATTTTGAAATTTTCTAGAAAATTACCATTTACCACTCCTGCTAGTTGTCCCGAGTCATGTTTGATCAGATTTTGAGGGTATATTTGAAATCAGATTAAAAATTTGAATTTTTTTGAAGTTTTGAAGTTTGGAAGCTTTTAAGCTGAACTGGTTGACTTTAGTTATAATTTGTAGTTCTGAATCTCATAATGAAATTCGGTCAAAATGGTAGGGCTTCACATACTGCACCCCAACTCCATACCGAGGATTTAGTAATTTTTTTGTAAAATAATCGACTCGAAGCCATATCACTAAACATTCATAGATTAACACATAGGAAAAGCTGAGAAAATCACCTAATAACTGTAAACTGGCTCCTAAATGCTCAATAAAGCCATAAAAATGGTTAGGTGTCACGTACTTCTCCCTAACTCTCTATAGAGGGTTTCATATATGTTTTTTTAAATCAACTGAAAGTCATATCACTAAAATATTAATGGGCTAAACATATTCGAAAAACTAAAAAAATGTTTAAATTTATTCCTGTTTTATGGTCCTTAAAGATCACAATCCGAAGTATACCCTAGATATGACATCACGAATAAGGCCATGAGAGATCCTAAACATGCCACTTGACATAAGCATGATGTAAAAGAAATACAATAAAGGAGATTATAAGCAATATAAGTTTCAACCCATAAAATGACATAAAAGATACCAATAGAGTACATAAGAGAATACACGAAATACTACCAAGTCTGACATAAGCCTTCTACTATCATATACATGACTAGGACAAACCCCTAGGTCACAAACATAAATATGAACATTGAAAAGACATCAAAGTAATAAAACTATCCATGGCCTTGCCCTCGAACCAAGAGGACTTACAAATCCAAGTAGTAAATAGCAGAGCAATCCCGATCTAGCTATATTTGGGAGGAGAAGCGTCATATCCTATATTATGAAACAATATAGGCACAATATGCATCACTACTTTGAATGTACTGAATATAGGGAAATGCATAAAAACGTAGGCATGATAATATGATGAATTCAAACATGATATCCATGACCAAACAAAATTAAGTAAAAACCTTTAAAGAGAAATCATAAATCATGAACAAGGTCAATGCATATTGGAAACCATAGAAAAACTTTGGAAATATTTTTGAAGAGAACATAATTCATTTGTGGGATACTTACCATTAACCGACAATAAGACCATGTGAGCTACAACATGGAATCTAGTGTAACCCTCACATAAAAAATAGAGAGTCTACTTGTCGAGGTAAGAACTCTGTATCATTCATTATTACTAAAGTAGATCCACTAGCTAGGTCATCAAAAACAATCCTATGGGGGCATGTAGTTTGGGACAAAAGAATTGCTACTAAAGACCAAACCTATACTAATGGTAAGACCTATTCAAAAGTCCTCTCGGTGTTACGTAAATCCCAATGGAAAATACATAATCATAATCATATCAAAATACTTGGAAGAAAAACAAATTTAGACTACCAATCGGATCATAAATTCATATTCGAGTAGCTCCTTTCAAAATCATGATTTCATATTAAGACACTTACCTTCCTAAGCATCTAAATCATGATCTCTTTTCAAATGTGAGAAAACCTTTTACAAATCAGTGACACTTTACCTTAAAAGTATATTTTAGTCATAAGTCATCAATTTTATAAAATATGCAGAGATTCATACTCATAATTCATAAGTTCATATAGTTAATATTCATAAAATAGGCATAGGCATGGGTCCATATGAAATCAATTGGAAATTATGTAATTGAGTCAAATCATGCATAATAAGACTGAATTTGAGAAATTGAATATAATGAATTGAACCCACAGAGAATAACATGAAGCCCTAGATTTTGGGTGAAGATTAAATTAGAGAATTGAGATTCTTTTGGAACCTAATGGATAAAAAGAGTTTATTGATGAAGTTCCCACATACCTTGATGATCAAAGCTCTAAAATAAGGAGAGAATATCATTTAAGCCCTTGAAACACTAGTTCTTGTCTTTGGAGCTTGAGAGAGAATTGGAGAGGATGAATTTGAAGGGAATTTGGGATTCTGAGTTAATGTGAGGGAATTGTTAGACTTAGGAGTAGAAAATCAGTAACATGTCATTGGGATAGTCTATAAACAATGTAGATTAGGTCTAGAAAGGATAGGAAAAGACCAAATTAAACTTCACTTAAAACTATCGGATGACTTATACGGTTTTGATCTACGATCCGAAAGAATTTCTACAGACTCCTGGTCAACTGTAGATTCAAGTACTGGGGACCAAAATACTGCATAATTTATACGGGACCCTTTCATGGATTGTTAAACATTCTACGGCTCGTAGAACTAACCTGTAGAACCATGTACCCAAAAATCCTCTTAGTCCAATCCATTCCATGAAAGCCATTCTACTCCCCAAAATCTTTCCTATGACCTGTAGGTCAGTTCGTAGATCCAAAATCCATATTTCACTAAGTCTGGAACCATGCTTACGACACTTCCTACGACCCATAAAGATTCTACAATTCTTCTTTTGCATCCGTAGACCATCATCTCGACTTGACGTTTTCCAAAATCCAACTCAAGTCCTACGACTGCCTTCCTACGGCCTGTATAAATTTGTATGGTTAGTAGGTTGGCTCATAGAAACATATATCAATGCCAAAATGCAATTTTTCCTTTCTAATTTGACTTTCCATTTTCTGAGTTGTTACATTAAATGGAAAAAAAATTTGTAAAATAGTGAGGCTTCATGTACGGTTCCCTCAACTCTCTACGGAGGATTCTATAAATATTTTGCAAAAAAAATTGATCAGAAGTCATATCACCAAAATATTCAAGGGTGTTACACATGAAAAAACTCAGAAAATCACCTAATGTCTTCAAAATGGCCCCTAAATGCCCAAAAATTTAGTAAATAATTATGAGGCTTCACGTAATGCTCTCCCAACTTCGTACGGAGGCAGATCAACCTGTTATCCCTAGAGTAAATTTTATCCATTGAGCGAAGACCCTTCCACTATGCACCGTCCGATCACAAAGTCCTGCGTATAGGTTTCACAAGAAAGCGACATCGAGACATATCACCAAAATATTCATTGTCTAACACACATGAAAAATAGAGAAAATTGCCTAATTCCTAAATTATGGCCTCTAAATGCCCAAAAATGGTGAGGCTATACGTATTTCTCCCTCGACTACCTACCGAGGGTTCTGTAAATGTTTTGCAAAAAAATGACGGGAAAACATATCACCAAAATATTCATGGGCTAACACACACAAAGAATTAAGAAAATTGCCCAATTCTTGTAAATTAGCTCCTAAATGCTAAAAATGTTGTAGAAAATGGTGAGATTTCACTTCTCCCCCAACTCCCTAATGTGGCTTCTGTAAAAGTTCTACAAAAAAATGATCTGAAGTCATATCACCAAAATAATCATAGGGTAACAGATGAAAAACTAACAAAATCACCTAATTCCTGTAAAATGGTCCCTATATGTCATAAAAATTGCAAGTCTTCATGTACTGCTCCCCCAACTCCCTTCGAAGGGTACTGTAAAGGTTTTTTTTGAGAAAACCGTTCGAAAGCTATATCACAAAAAATATTCATGGGTTAAACAAATGAAAAATTGAAAAAATCACTTAATTCTTTTAAATTGGCTCCTAAATGCCCGTAAATGCCGTAAAATGAAGAGGCTTTATACCACTTCCCAACTCTGTGCCGAGTGTTTTATAAAGGTTTTAAAAATAATTGACCAAAAATCATATCACCAAAATATTCATGGGCTATCACACACAAAAAAACTCATAAAATCGCCTAATTCTTCTAAAATGCCCGAAAATTCAGTAATAAATGGTGAGTCTTCATGTATTGTTGTCCTAACTCCCCATTGAGAGTTACTTGAAGTGTTTGCAAAAAAATTGACAGGAATCCATATTGCCAAAATGTTTATTGGCGAACACACAAAAGATTGAGAAAATTGCCTAATTTTTTCTGTAAAATGGCCTGAAAATGCCCAAAAATATCTTTAAAATGGTGAGACTTCTCGTACTGCTCCTCTAACTTCCTGCGGAGGGTTTCATAAAGATTTTGCGTAAGAATCAACCAAAAGTCATATCACCAAAATATACATGGGCTAACACAAAAAATTGAGATAATCACCTAATCCCTATAAAAATGACCTCTAACCCAAAAAGTCATAAAAATGTGTGGCTTCACGTACTGCTCCTCAATGTCCCTATAAAGCGTTCCATAAATATTTTTTATAGAAAATTGACAGAATTCAGATCACCAAAATATTCATGGACTAATACATTAGAAGAATAGAGAAAATCATCAAATTCCTGTAAATAGGCTCTTAAATTTCCAAATATTCTACAAAGATGGTGAGACTTCTGCTCCCCTTAAAATGTTGTAAAAATGATGAGACTTCACGTACTTATCTCTCAACTTCCTTAGGAGGGTTTTGTAAAGTTTATATAAAAAATAAATTGGAAGCTATATCACCAAAATATTCATGGCTAACAAACATGAAAAACTAAAAAATTAGGATAAGGCACAAGTACTCCCCCTAGACTATGACCGAAATCACAGAGAGACACATTAACTAAACTAAGGACCTATTACCTCCTAAACTCATTTTTTGTAATTTTGTACACCTTTTGGCTTACGTAGCACACTCCGTGACTCCACGTAGTTGAGGTGCGTGGGAGATATTTGGGTGCCACATAAGCCAAAAAGGTGTATAAAATTAATTAATATTAATTCATCTTATTTAAGATTTAGTAAGATTTGGTAATTAAACCCTATTTGGCTAACTTGTCAACTCCAATTGGATACAATTAAAATTCATTAGGCCATATTTTCAATTGCAATCCTAACCATTTTGTTACCTCCAATCTTGGACCCAATTCATTCAACCCATTTTCCTTTGCTTCCAAAACCCAATTCCAAATCAAGAGAAATCCACCAAGAATACAACAGCAATACGTACATCAATACCAAACCGACCCCTACGTCTCCTTCTTTCCAAACGACCAGCAAGCAGTGGCCCCTTCAGGAGCCATCACCATTGTCGTCCTCCTTTTCCCTTTTTTCAGAATTTCCCATACCCTTCATTATTGCCTCGAAAAAGAGCATTTCAATTAAAAATTTCTGCAAGTTTTTCCTTTCATTCTCTCCTATATATTCCTCTTCTTTCACTGTTTGAAAAAGACAGAAAAACACAACCTGGAAGAGTTAAAAAAAACCAGAGTATTCGAATTCAAAGTTGTTTTATTTTTAGAAGCTGGTCGAAACCTAACTCGTGGTGAACAACTTTTTCTCAGCTCGTTTGTCCTAGTTCATTCTCGACAAGAGGTAAAATCTTCTTCCTTTGTGATGTTTTCTTAATCTTTTGTTTCCATGCTAACATTTTCAGTGTGTTGATGTTTACATCCCTACTCAATTTGAATAGGGCAAAACGTCGCGGTGACTCAAAAAATAAACAATTGAGTTGATTTTCAGCGAATAAATGAATTTTAAGAGAGTCACCACCTAATTTTAGGAAAACTAGGAAACCAATTAAATAATCTACGAAACCAAGAGATTCTAGGTAAGGGGTTCAAGTTATTTCGAAGGGAAGGTGTTAGGCATCCTTCGAAATCCACAAATGTGGTTTCCGACTGAATTCATTTTATTTATTTTTCAAATTGAGGAGGAGATAAAAATAGTATACAAATATAACAAACATGCAATATACACAAGTAATAAAGCAAACAAGTAATAAGAGAAACGACCTAATATTTGCCTATCGTTAACAATATACACAATAATAAATAAATAAAATTATAATTCTAATTCTATTGAAATAGCTTCAATGGGAAGGACACCGGGGTACCTGTAAACACACTTAGTAAAAGTATTAGTAATAAAAAAATATGAATAAAAATAAATGAAATAAATAAATGAAATAAAAACCCGTCTTATTAACATAGGAGGCCTTGGAAATCGACGATAATTTCTTCATCGGCCAACTTTACCAAATAATTGATATAAACTTAAATTAAAATTTCCGTCTTTTAAAATGGGGAGGCCTCCAAAACCGACGGAGAGATTTTATCATTGGCCAACTTTACCAAATAATTGATATAAACTTAAATTAAAATTTCCGTCTTTTAAAATGGGGAGGCCTCCAAAATTGACGGAGAAATTTTCTCATTGGCCAACTTTAACTTACAAAAAATATAAACTTAAACTAAATTTCCGTCTTTTATAATGTGGAGGCCTCCAAAACCGACGGAGAAATTTTATCATCGGCCAATTTTAACATACAAAAACTATAAATTTAAACTAAATTTACGCCTTTTAAAACGGGGTTTTAACATATAACAAATATAATCTTAAATTAAATTTCCGTCTTTTAACAACGTGAAGGCCTCCAAAATCGACGAAGAGATTTTCTCATTGGCCAATTCTAACAATTTATAATATAAATAAATTTAATCAAATAAACCAATATCCAAAATTGCAAAAGAATGAAAGATAAAAGCACTAATCTGGCAAACACAACTTTCGATAAGCACATCAATGTAACAAATGAACTAATTAGCACATCATCATAAAAAATTAATTCATAGATAACATACTAACAAAGAAAGTAAAAAGTTCATATAATGTTTAATAATGTTAGTAACATTCATCATAACAACATACTAATGAATTGAAAATAATATAGCATTAAACAAAATCACTAACCACTTAATATTCTTGTTTAAATATATAAATAAAAATTAAGGTAAAACCATTATGGAACTCAAAACAAACAGTAACAAAGACAGTAGCATATAAAATGTTTGACCTAACAAAATTTATGTATCAATTAAACTATATAAACAAAAAGTAATAACAAATAAAATAATAAAGTTAATAAGTGGTGTTCACGTGAGGAAAAAGCATATGAAAAGCAATTACAACATTTCATCTTTTGACAAAGAACGGTAACTAAGAACAATATGGATGTTGCTGGAGTTAAACCTTTTTCCGATCAAATTTGCCAAATAAAGCAACGTAAATAAATAAATATGAACAGACTCATCAATAAATAAGCATGAACAGATCTAAGATGTAATAAAATAAAGAGGAGAGGAAAAAGGATCGATACCACAGTGAAGGAAGAGTAACGGGGAGGGTTCGATCTTGCTTGCCGGAGCTATGGAGGTCGGCGCTTTGGTCGACTGGTTGTCGTTCGCCTGAGTCGCTTCGTGGCTGTTGGGTCTGTTAGTTCGCGACCTCTCCGGAGTTTATGATGAAACAAAGAGATGGGGAGCGAGGCCAAACGGTGGTTCAAGGTAAATCCTCGTCGGAAATGGAGCTCGGAGCTTGTGTTGTTGTGTTGTTTGCCGGATTCCGGTGTCTGGTCCGCTACTGGTGAGGAGAGAATAGGGGTGGGTCTATTTCGTGGATCTTGGGGTTGTTTGTGGTTACTTTTCGCCGAAAAAAAAGAAGAAGGGGTTTGATGTAGTTTTGTTGTTGTTGGCGTCGGTTTCAGGTGAGGGAGAGTAGTGTTGAAATGGAGTTGGGATCTGGCTGGTTTTGGGGGTCGGAGAAGAAGAGTGAATGGGTTTTGGTTGTGGCGGCTAAGGAGAAAAATGGGAGAGAAAAATTAGGGTTTTTGACATTTAGAAATTGTTTCCTCCTAAAAAATAATTCAACCCCCCCCCCCCCTTTAACCTAATAGGTCAACTATTCTTTATATAGAGTTGAAAACTACAATATTACTATTTTAAAATTGTGGGTCAAAATTATCGGTTAGTAAATATATGTCTATGAAATATTATCTATATCGGAATGAATTTTTGGATTGGTCAAAAAATATAAAAATAAATATTAACAAATGTAACAGATAAAATGAATATATATATATAAAAAAAAATAATATATATATATATAAAAAAAACGTAATCAATGACATGTAAAAAATATAATTTTAAAATTAATTAAATAAATAAGAAAAATCCTAAATTTTGATAAATAAGGATAGTTATCGATAAATTTATAAAAAATGTATTTTAAACTATTAAATAAATAAAATTTAAAAGTTACCAGTTTTGAAAATGTTAGGCCAAAATTAGGTGTCAACAGCTGTCCCTTTCGTTGGATATGATTGATGAAAGAAATCGTGGACAACGAAAATTGACAAAACCAATTTTGGCCGAACACATGACCTCTATATAAAAGTGTGGTTGGAATGTGGTGGAAGTCGATCCCAGACTTGCCTCCGAAACGTTCCACACTGTGCTGCGACCTTGTTGAAGTAGTCCGCACCTGTGGCTCAACTGAAAATACATCCTCTTGGATGTTCTCGAAAAAACAGAGATGAAACTCATCAGTAGAGACAAAATTATAAGACAAAAGGTAGCATCTCTTACGATACGACAAATGAAGATGATCCATTGGTTGGATAAAAATGCATGTCCATCGGTAGGACGAATGAAGATGATGATC
>JAJOOO010004474.1:0-13989 GCA_029582685.1 Solanum piurae | reverse complement strand
AATTTTTTAAGCTTGTCCCATTTCATACTTCAGAGTTTTTGAGGGATTCATGTCAACCTAATACAAAATAATAATAATAATAATAATAATAATAATAATAATAATAATAATAATAAGATTAATAATAATAATAATAATAATAATAATCAAAAGATCAAATAGGTAAGGAAGTTTATCATAAGATGAAATGTGAACTGAAAACACATTCAGAAAAAGACACATGTACATGTAACACAGGTTCCTCGCATGAACCATTACTACTTTAGTAAAATCGAGGTAACATTAAACACCAAGATCATTAAACAAATTTTCACATAATATACTATAAAGAATCATTACCATAAAAATTAATAAAGTAAAAGCAAGCATGATAAAGCTACAAACCTTAATGAGTTCTTTTTCTTTTCATTTATGTAGAGTTATTTAACTCTTCTAAGTCATCATCCTTTTTTTCCCAATATATCAAAAGAATCACGAGGTTGAACATTTTTCACTATATGCCAATATTTATTCGAATGATCGATAACATAAAATACTTGTGATGCTTGGCTGGCTAATACAAATGGCTCATTTATTTTCAAACATCACCAACGGTTAACACTTACAAAGACATATTCATCCATTTTAACTCCCCTCTTTTGATCATACACATCAAGCCATGTACATCGGAATAAAACCACTCTTCTCTCCCCAACAATTTGTAATTCAAGAACCTCGGTTAACTCGCCATAGTAATTCATATGTTTTTTCTCTTCACCGGTCTCACCTACTACAACTACCCCACAATTCTGAGTTTTCTAATAGTTATCATACTCTTGCACATGAAACCTATATCCATTAACAATATGGCCTTTGAATGTTGTCACATATGGCAGAGGACCACGTGATAACGAAAGCAAATCTGCCATTCTCTTACTATCATCATATTTGTACAACTCTGCAACCTAACAATATCAAATACCCTTTTAGAAAATAATATTTACATACTTGATTTAAGAAACTTGATTAATTTCTACTCACCTTTTTTTGTAACCAACTAATGAATTGTCTATTCCACTCCACATCTGAACTTTGTTGAGAGGCCTCACTATGAATTTGTGAAAATTCTCTACAATGAATTGAAGTTCTACATGTTATTTTAAGTTGAAATATGGACAAGATAGAAGTAAATTATTAGATTTAATCAATACTTACTCCAGAAATAGTTGAATTTCATCACAGTTCTTCAAATTATAAAAATGTGCCTCCTCCAAATCATGTGAATCAAGTTTGTCTGGTGAACTACCCTTTAAACTTTTCCAGGCTCACAAAATATGGTTAAACCACTCTCAGATTCAATTACTCCACCATCATAATTTTTTCTCCGGACAATTAAACTTTGTCTTTATTGTATTCAAATACCTTGAACATAATGTCATACATTCAACTGCTAAATATCCCTCAATAGAACCTTCAGGGTGAGCCATATTACCAATAAAACACTTCAAAAAGTGTAGGTATCTCTCTATTGGATACATCCATCGCTATTGAACTGGTCCAACAATCCTAGCTTCATTAGGTAAATGAATAGACAAGTGCACCATGACATCAAAAAAAGTATGAGGGAACACATTTTCTAACTTGCATAGTGTTTTTGGTATTTGGGCTTCTATTTGTTCCAACTCCTCTATGCTCAAACATTTGTTCCAAGAACTTTGAAAAAAATAGACAACTCAATAAGTGGTTCAGACACAGATTTGCAAAGCATACCACGCATGGCAAGTGCGAGTAAATGTTGTAGAATAATATGACAATCATGGCTTTTTTATCCTAATTTTTTTTATCCTTAAGGTTGACACATTGAGAAATATTTGAGGAAAATCCATCTGGGACCTTTATATTCGTCAAAAAATTGAAAATTGTTTGCTTCTCTTCAACATATAATGTGTAAGATACTGCCTACAACTCATATTTATCTCCATTTTATATTGGATGCAATTCTTTTCATATATTCATTCCTTGTAAATCCAACCGAGTACTCAATGTGTTTTTTGTTTTCCCTTTGCTATCTAAAATTGTCCCCAAAATATTGCCACATATATTCTTCTCAATGTGCATCACATCAAGATTATGTCACAACAATAAGGTTTTTCAATATGGAAGATCAAAGAATATACTCTTCTTATTCCAGTTATCACCCCTTTTTTTATGCGATATTTTAATCTTTTTATGTGGATCCTTTGTTAATGGCAACCCATCTAAATAAGCAACTTGATCAAGTATATCATCACCAGACAATATTTCTGGTGGTAGCCTATGCTCAATAGTGTTATCAAATGACACTTTATCATTTCTCCATTTGTGATTAAGAGGAAGATAGCGTATGTGGCCCATATAACACTGTTTTTGGCCATTGCTTAGCCTTGTAGAGCAAGTTTTTTATTGCAACATGGGCAAGCCAATTTTCCTTTTGTACTCCATCCAGAAAAATTTGCATATGCTGGAAAGTCATTAATGGTCCACAACAAAGATGCATGTAACTTAAAATTCTTTCTAATTGATGCATCGAATGTCTCCACTCCAGTTTCCCATAATTCATTCAACTCCTCTATTAAAGGCTGTAGATAGACATCAATTGCATCACCAGGACCATTAGGACCAGGTATAAGCATTGACAAAATAAAATTCTCTTGCTTCATGCAAAGCCTAGGGGGCAAATTATAAGGAACAAGTACCACATGCCAAATGTTGTAGGGAGTTCTCGACATTCCAAATGGTTGGAAAACATCATTAGCAAGTCCAAGTCGTACATTACGAGGTTCAGCTGCAAAAGATGGGTGAAGTTCATCAAACAAATTCCATGCCATTGAATCAACTGGATGCCTCATTATTCCATCATCAACTCTTTTGTCATGATACCATGACATCAAAGGAGATGTCTTTGAGCACATAAATAATCTTTGAAGTCTTGGCTTTAGAGGAAAATAACGTAAAATCTTGCATGGTATCTTTTTTCCTTTTTTCAATTTTGTTTTCCCACTATGTTTAGCATCCTTCCATCTAGATGCACCACAAACTTTGCACGATGGAAGACAATTATCATCCTTCCAATATAACATGAAATCATTTTTACATGCATCAATCTTCTTACAAGAAAGCCCAAGATCTTGAATTACCTTCTTTGCCTCATAATATGAATTCGGTAAGTTTGTTCCATCAAGTAATAAATCATCTTTCAAAAACTTTAATAGCATCGTAAATGACTCATTAATCCAATGACCAATACTTTTAAGGTGAAGCAATTTAATCAAAGTAAAAAGTTTAGAAACTTTTGCACTTTCATATAATGGTAGATCAAGATCTTTCAATAACCTATAAAATCTTTTTGCTTCAGCATTTGGTTCCTCCTCCCCGAAGATCATCACTAGTACTATTATTCATATTATCTCCATCAAAATCAGGGTACAAATCTCTTAGCAACCCATGTATTTCATTCTCACCATCATCCTCATCAAGGTCATTATCATCTATAAATTCAAAATCGGATTGTGCTTCACCTGACATCTCCCCATGGTGATACCAAAGAGTATAACTTGGTATTATCCCATGTACTATTAAATGTGACCTAACTACAACACGTATTCTAGAAAATGCATTACCACATTTAATACATGGACAACGGATCAACATTGGTTCTCCTAATTTTGTAAAATAATAATCCAAGATATTATCCACCCCATCTATATAAGCATTAACAAGTCTATCGTTAATAAGTTCCATCCATTTCTTATTAGGCGCCATAACATTCGTGCATGTAAAATAGTTATAACAATACATTAGTATAACAACCAGGTAGTAATAATTAGATATTTACTTTTAGAGTTATAGATTCATGTGCAGTAGATGCATATAGTTATATACATATTACAAGAAAAAATCAAGAAACAAACACTTAATCGATACTTGAACAAGAAGAACACATAAATACTCACAAGATGGTAAAAAAAGGTTACACAAATTGGAATAGTCAAATTACATGACAAAAGTCTAGCAATTCAAGAAAATTCAACATATCAATATTAAAAGATCAAATATTTCAAAATAATAACTTTTGAATGTACATTCTAAACATCAATAATATGTTTAGTTATTTATAAAAATCTTGTGTAAATGATGTTATTTCCCCAATAAACATCATTAGCTCCCTCGTACTAGTTAAACAACTTTGAGTTTTTGCTATAGGTTTTAACTCCCAACTATTTTTTTGGCAATTCTGAAGTTATCAGCTAAATTCTTTGTGGCTATCTTGCATCTCCATGATAACATTTAATACAACCTCTTACTTCTTAAAAAACGTTAGGAACTATAATGTAAATCTAATTATGGCTACTCTTTTTCTTGAATGTATGGCAAAACCAACTTTGCAGATAATTTTGAAGCAAATGAGGGAATCAAATGGTGATTACATAAGGGATATATACCAAGATCTGCTTGCAACTAAACTCCGAAACAGTAACCAAGATATTGACAACATATGTTATTTATGTAAAATTACAGCTCAGAAATCCACAGTTCAATTGAATTTCTTGAAAAGTTGGAAAATTTATCAAGATGATCTGGTCTAGAGTTTCTACATTTATTGTTAGGAACTAAATATACAAAGTAGGTTCACAATAAATTTATAAAATTACAAACAAAGGTTAGATAAGTCCTACAATCTAATCCTCATTATATTTAAAGAAGAGTATGTAAATACCAAAGAAAAAATGTGAAATATTTTATATTTTTCTGTTTGTAGCATTTAAATTTTGTTACAGTTCTACAATTTTTTATTACCTGTACTGAACACATCAAAGTTTGGGCAGTGGTAGTTACCATTACTCAAAAATTGATGGAACGCAATAGAACATAGCAACCACCAGTACCTCTTAAAATGGTTGATAAGACCAGATTGAAAAACATAGCAAAAGAAATGACCAAAAAAATTTGGACAAATACATGAAATATTTTCAGAAACATATCAGTAAAGAAGAAAGGTTAAGAAAAAAAACATACCTTACAAAACAAATCAACACAGAGCCTTCAAAAAAGTAGTTTTGCAGTCACTTTCAACAACAAGAAGCACCACCGACAGATTTAGAATCAAAGACTACACCAACCGATAAAGAAATAAGCGTAAATGAGATGCACTTCATAGAAAAAAAATATGAAATGAAATAAAGAGCCTACAAAAAAATCAACCAGCTAAATGAAATCACAGAAACACAATTTCAGCATAGTCTTTCCAATGCTAAATGAAATCACAAAAACACAATTTCAGCATAGTACTCAATGTGTCTTTTGTTTTCTCTTTTAAAATGTTTTTTTTTCCTATGGATAGCTTGAAAATTTAGGGTTCCAGTGGGTGATGTCCTACAACACATCAGATTCAATATAGATTCACAATGTTAGTGTTGCACTAAGCCTACAACTGAGACTGTCTCATCTCTTTCTAACCTCCCTCATAGCTACTAAGCTATGGAGGTTGTTTGCTAATTTTGCAGGGATTCAAATAGAGGGGTTACAACTTTCACAAGTTTGCAATAAATGGTGCACATTAGATTGTTGTTCAAAATTAAAGGCACTATTGAAAGTTTTCCCAGCCATTGTGATATGGAACCTCTGGAAAAGGAGAAATAGGTTGAACCAAGGCAAAAGTTCTTCTTACAACAATTTAGTTTTTAAAGTAAATTCAGATTTATAAGAGACATGGGAGGACCACCTATTATGGACTACAGATTCCTACAACTTGGTCTAATATCATAGATTTTCTGAAAAACACAATCCAAGGATTCATTATATCGCAGTCAGCTGGAAACCTCCAAAGAAGGTCTTGTGAAATGCAACAGAAATGGTTCATCAAGGGGAATTCCGAAAAGAAGCACTTATGGTTTCTATTTAAGAGATTGTTCAGGAGACTTATTTTATGCTCAAGGTGAAGAGATTCATGAAAGTACGAACTTAGAGGCGGAAGCTATAGCTATAAGGGAGGCAATCACTCATCACATTACTGTTGGGATGAATCAAGTCTGTTTGGAAACAGATTCGTTAATCTAATTAAGATCCTTACTAAAGTTTGGGAGATCCCCTGGGACATTTCACTAATTATTGGAGACAAAATGGATGCATCTCAATTGTGTCGGATTCAAATTAAACACACTTACAGAGAAGGAAATATGCTTGCAGATTATTTAGCCAACATGTCTTTTGACAGTACTGGCAGGTTTGAGATTTATAATTTTTCAGATCTGCCAAATCAAGCAAGGAGGATTCTTAATTTAGACAAACAACAAGTTACTAATCTTCGCATCAGGACCAAAAATATTAGGCATTATATCATGTATGGGGAAGAAGAAAGAGTGTTTATTTCATGATTAACAGGACACATATTTACAAGGTCTACACATAATTAACAAATTTGAAAGAGGCTCACAAAATCAATCCTCTGTCAACACATGAGGACAGAATCACGGAGTCACCAATTGGAAAAAGAGGAGTTATTTCTCAATGTATACTTGTACTTGTAGATACAGAATACTCATAAAGTAATAAAGCAACACAGATAGAACAAAACCAATTAGACTAGGGTCCAATTTTCAACATTAGACTTAGATGTGACAAAGCTAATATTTTGTCAGTTATTGTATTAAAGTTACGACAGATTAGCAAAAAGATAATATATAGAATTCCTCCTTGCTACACTGTCTTGCAAAGATTGTAAAGTGTCCAATATATATAAAAGGTCAGGTCATCGGCCACTCTTGTGGTTATTCAAAAGTTAGTATTTTGAATCCATATTAGTGCTACAACTATTGTGCACCATAACAACAAAAAAAATAAAGAAAATAGGAATAAGGAAACCTAATCTCTACAGTTTACACAAATTATATCATATTATAAGGTAGAATTACACTTCTGAAGGATAATGAAAATTTTGTCCTACAAATTATTAGATTGATAAGTTTATTCAATAATTATCATTATTGCGATTTCTTTTATTGTCAATCGAGGCTACTGCAGAAAGTACACACAAACATATGATTGCAATGACTAGTATACATAATTTAAGACCATGTACACCAAAAACCTACTGAAAAAAAACTAGATTATTCATAAAGAGTATACATAAAATTGGGCAAAATCAGAATTTCCACCTAACAATTCATTGTCAAAACAAAAGGAACATACTTTAAAAAGAAAGGAACTCCAAGAAGATGTGAAATTATTATCAAAGAACAGCAACAATCAGGTGAAATTTAAAGTAAGAAACGAAAGTTGACTTCTACAATTAGAAAATAATAGGCCTTGATTTCCTTTAAAAGAGCTTGAACAGATACCTGGAGCTAACGGTACCACAATTATCATGGTCTGTTTTGCTGATTTTTCTCCAATAAAATTGTTCTCTGATAAACTGAGTTAGTCACTCCCTTAGGTTTCTCACTTTCTAGCGTAAGACAAGGATGATGTGTTAAAACTTTAGCATCTCCTCGAAGGGGTGGAGAAGGTGGCGTGCGTGTGCATGTTTGTGAGCGGAAAAATGGAGAAGTTGTTCATCGATCGATTCAATTTGAATGTTTATGTTTTCTCACGGAGGGGGTGGGGTAATGGGAGACCAACTATTCTGATGGGGGGTGGGTAGGGTAATAGAGGGGTAGTAATAAGTTATATTTGTTAAAAATAAATAAATTGTTAAAAATAAAGGGGTAAATTAAAGTATGTGTCATTATAATATTGTTAACGTCTGGTTATTAATTTTCTTAAGGTCTGGATATTGTCCTTTCGTTAATATTATATTAAAATTGCCTTTTAGCGATGGGAAAAAAACTGTGACGTAATACATATACCTATAACGACCGGATTTATATTCTTTCATTAAAATTTGGTCGTTAAAAATCAATTTTCTTGTAGTGCATGAACCCTCACGTAGACTGCCTTCCACGCTCCTTGAACCCTCAAGTGAACTACCTCCTTGCCCAAAAATGGGTAAGGCATAGTACACGAGAGCTTCTTAGGGCAGTGAAGGCTTTCACGTGCCTTGAAGCCTACCTTGAACAATGCCTTTTGCCCACACGGCTAAGGCAAAGTTCAAGTGAGCTTGTATGGGCAGTGATGTCTTTCACCTTCCTTGAACCCTCTCTTGAACTTACACTTAGTCAAATTATGGGGATATTTTTTTTAACTCTAAATCATGCATCAAATTTTAAGACTCAAACGTAAGGCTCTAATTTCCTATTAATTTTTAGGTTGTTAACCAATGGATCGTTGGTGGGTCCACGGTCTGTGGTCGAGGAACGGTAGGTCGACCCAAAAATCTCTAGATCTAGTGACGCATGACCAGGACGGATCGTAGGTCATTCCACGGTCCGTCAGTGGAGTCGTAAGTGGGGTTTAGCAGTTTTAAAGTTGGGGCTTATAGGTCTTTTCCGGTTTTAATTAAATCAAAGTGGTGTCATTTTACCCAAGTCTAGGACCCCTGTATAAGTTATTTTAACTCTTAAACTCACTCATTCAAATCATTCTCTCAAACTCACCAAAAGAAATTGGGCTCTCCTCTCCAAAATATTTCTCTCTCTAGAACTTGAAGAAGAAGAAAGAGTTCAAACTAGGATCAAGATCAAGTCTCCAATCCTCTAGAAGTTGTGAGATTTGTTATTAAGGTATGATAGTTTTTCATCCATGGAGCCCCCAAAATTCCTCAATTGAAAAGTAGAAATTCCCCAAATTGAGTTAGGGTTTTCTTCTAATGTTGTGGGTCTTGATGAATGTTGATCCAAATGATTGGGTTATGATTGTTTATGCATGAATTGATAGGATTACATGTTTTTAGGATAAGTTCACGTGTACCCATGCCTAGCCCATGTCTAGAAAGATGAAATTGATGTAATTGGATTTTATGCCATGAAAGGAGAATTTATGGGTTTAGATGTATTCCTATAGCATTGATGAGATACGTTAGAATTGATTGAGATTGAATCATATAAATATAAATTGCTTGACATTGAAGCATATATATATGGATTGCTTAAAATTGAAGCATATAGATTTAGATTGCTTGAGATTGAAGCATATAGATATGGATTGCTTGAGATTGAAGCATGTATGATGAATTATGACTAGAATGGCTTTGAGAGTGAATTTTATGTATGATTTGTTGATTTAAGATAGGATTATTGTGGAAGGGGTTTACCCACATGATTCCTTATGTATGTATGAATGTGAAAGACTTTCTCACATTGAATGTGTAACGACCGGGTTCTGTCGTTATAGAAAAGTCAACGGGGAAAATTTTTGGGTTGGAAAACTTTTTCGTAGTAACTTGGAATTTCCCAACCTAGTCCAGATTTAGACGAAATCGAAGTCTGTGAGGTCTAGGGAAATATGGTAGAAATTGGGTGATCTAATTATGATTTTGATCACATGAGTAGATAGATAAGTCATTAACAGAACCCGTACAACTTTACGGAATTGAATTCGGGTGAGTAGAACTCCTGAAATTGATCTTAGCGTGAACGGGTAGTTTCTGAGTGTCGTTTATTGAAGGCGTGTTGTGAAATTGGGGTATTGGAATTATTAAAATAGCTCACTATTTCATGCAAACCGCTTTGGCGGTGATTTTGTTCGCCGGGGGGGCCGCTGTAGCGGGGTGAGGACCGCTGTGGCGGGCCAGACGCGACTTAAAGTCATAACTAAACCCTAAAAACATTTTATTCTGCAATTTTTGAATTTGACAGCTAAGGAATGAACCCCGGCCTTTTCTTGACGGTTTTCCACCATTCTTGAGGCTAAAGGTAAGATTTTACCTCCCCGAATCCATTTTTCGATCTGTAGAATGTAATCTAATGAGTAATTATCCATGGGGGAGGGTTTTGATCTCGAATCTATGGTGGAAAAATCCCTAATTTGGATACTTGGGATCATGGGTTTGATCTAGGGTTGATAAAACTATTAGTAATTTGGGTAATTAGTGATTGTTTATTGATTCCCATGTTATTCTGATTATTTGTAGACCAAGAACAAGCGGAACGAATCCGGAAAGGGAAGGATCAAGTTTCTTAGGGTTTCAAGGTTATTTCGAGGTAGGTGATGGCTGTGATTCTATGATTGTGTGATGTATGTTTGTCTTTCTTTATTATGATACATGTATGTATGAGGATGTTGCATTGTTGATCACACTTGTTGTAAATGAGATATATGATTGACGAATGCCATGAATCACGACTTGATTGTATGATTATGAGAATGTACTTGTGATTGTGATTGTGGCTTGTTGAATGGATCGATTGTTGCGTTCCGACACACTAACTTGGATCGGTTGCCACGTTTCGGCATAATTATGGGATCAGTTGCCATGTTCCAGCATAAACATTAGATCGGGTACCAAGTTTCGGTATACTAACTGTTTGGATTTGGGTTCCATGAGAGCACCAATGACTTGTCATAATTGTGTATCTTGATAAATGTGAAGTTGTTCATTGTTCGTAAATATTGATAATATTGTATATGTTCGATATATGCATGTGATTATATTGTTGTATTGATTTATCTATGTTACACATAGTGGGATAGCCGTGTGATCCTACCAGTACACTGTGGTTGTGTACTGATACTGCACTTGCTCTTTCGTTGTTGAGTACATGGCATCTTCAGGCAGCTATTGACAGACCTTGCTTAGAAGATCAGTGATCATTCAAATTCAAGGGTGAGCCAGTTCTTCCGAGCTGCCATGAGTTATCTTTCGTCTATGTCCACCATTTTGGACGTAGACTATTGCATTAGGATTTCTTATGTTTAGTATGGGGTTGTACCCCTTCTTGTTTAGACTTATGGTTGAACTTTAGATGTTTTGGTACATTGACTTTCAGGTTCTAGGTGTTATTTCTGCATTGTTTAGTCGTTAGATCTTTTGGAAGTTTATGGGAACTTCAGTCTTTAGCTACTTAACGTGCTTCCGTAATTTAAATTCCTTAGTTTTTGGTTTGTTGCTTGGTTTGGGTTGTAGTAGTGGTTCTCCCACCGGAGGATTAGTGTGGGTGTCAATCACGATGGTCTGGGTCATGACAAAGTTGGTATCAGAGCCTAGGTTTGTTGATCTTGATGTACCAAAATGAGTCTAGTAGAGTCTTGCAGAACGGTACGGAGACGTTTGTACTTTTCTTTGAGAGGCTATAGGACTTTAGGAAATTTATTTGTTTTCTCTTGTCTCCTTTCATTCTATAACTTGATTCCAATTGGTATCTGGCGATTTAAATTGGTATCTAACCTCCTTCACTTCTCTATTCACAGATGGTTAACACTAGATACAACTACGCCAGGCCCGTAGCTCCCGTCAATGCTCCAACAGAGAAATCTATAGAGAGAGGTCGCGGTCGAGGAAGGGATAGAGACCGAGGAAGAGTGGCGCCTACTAGAGATGGGGTACCAGTCGAAATTTCTCCCTAAAATGAGAACCTCCTGCGCATTATAAAAAGATAGAAGAGGATATTGAGGTTAAAAATATTGAGGATGTTGGACAAGAGGAAGAGGTTCAGGCTGAGACTACCGGTGTTCCTCCCATAGACCCAGTGTTAGCTCAACAGATCATGTCATTCTTGAAAGGGTTGGTTGGTCCTGGAGTGCTTCCTTCTGTTCAAGCAACTTAAGCCCTCGCTAATCCCCCTATTGCTAGCACTGTGCCCAAGGTGGGTGGGACTGGAGGTAATAATGCTTTCTTCCGTCCTTTGTTGAGTTCTATTATGATTGGTAATGAGCATGAAATGTTGACTAAGTTTTTAAAGCTAAAACCTTCGTTATTTTTTGGTTCTAAGAGCGAGGATGCTTATGAGTTTATCTTAGACTGCTATGAGAGGCTTCATAAGTTGGAAATTGTCCATTCGCATGGGGTTGAGTTCGTGACTTTTCAGCTTCAAGGTGAGGCTAAGCAGTGGTGGAGAGCTTATATGGAATACAGGTCTTCAGCTTTACCCCCACTCTCTTGGACCCAATTTCATTCTCTATTTTTAGAGAAATATGTGCCTAGGACTTTGAGGGATCGTAAGAAGGATGAGTTCATGGCTTTGGAGCAAGGTGGTATGTTTGTGGCTGCTTATGAGGTCAAGTTCCATGCTTTGTCTAGATATGCTACTCAATTGGTGACTATTAAGGAGGAGAGGATCCATTTATTTATTAGGGGATTGAACTCTGATTTGTAGGTATTATTTGTTCATATGACCTTTGCAGGGATGAGCTTTAATGAGGTAACTGACTTTGTTAAGAAAGTGGAGGGGGTGAGGCGAGATGGTCAGGCTAAGGCATTGGCTAAAAGGGCCAAGAACTCAGGTAACTTTCAGGGTTCTTACTCCAGGGGGTCTGAAAGGACAACGCTTGCAGCCAAGCCAATTCAGTCCGCTATGCCCGCCTCTAATGGTAATTACTCAGGAACTCCACCTCAAAATTTGATTTAGGATAGCCAGGGAGGCGCGCCTTCAGCGGGAAGCAGGCCATCTTTTGATCGTACATGTTACAACTGTGGAGAGCCTGGGCATATGAGGAGATATTATCCCCACCCGCGCATAATGGATTCGACACAGCAGCAGACTAGAGCAGTGGTACCCGCAGAAAATGGTAATAATGGTCGAGGGTGTCCACAAGGTGGGCGAGGAGGTAATCAGTGAGGCCGTGGGGGTAGAGAAAATGGTAACGCAGGTAGAGGCGCAACGCAGCCAGGCAGGGAAGTCGTCCGTCAAGATTATAGGGCTCAGTATTATGCCTTTCCTGGTAAGAATGAGGCAGAGGCGTCTGACGCAGTGATCACATGTACTATTCTTGTCTGTGACCGGATGGCTAATGTGTTATTTGATCTGGGTTCTACTTATTCATATGTATCCATGTGATTTGCCTTAGAATTTGCTATGATTTGTGATATACTTGATGCCTCTATTCATGTTTCTACCCCAGTTGGAGAGTCAGTCATAGTCACCTATGTTTATCGTGCTTGTCCTATTTTTTTATGGGTTTTTAGACTTGGGATGATTTGGTGATTTTGGATATGAGTGATTTTGATATAATTTTAGGCATGACTTGATTGTCCCCCTATTATGATGTGCTTAACTGTAATACTAAGTCTGTAACTCTAGAAATTCCGGGAAGGGAAAGTTAGAGTGGGAAGGGGTGTACAAGCCAAAGCAAGCTAGGATCATATCGTTCATTCGGGCTAGTAAACTGGTAGAGCGGGGTTGTTTGGCTTATTTGGCTCATATTAGGGATGTTGAGGTTGAGACTCTATCTATGAGTCTATTCCTGTGGTGTCAGAATTTAGAGAAGTGTTTCCCAGTGACTTGTCTGGTATGCCTCCGGATAGAGATATAGACTTTTGCATTGAATTAGAACCTGGTACCCGCCCCCTTTCTATCCCCCCATATTGCATGGCTCCAGCAGAGTTAAGAGAGCTTAAGGCTCAAATCCAAGAACTTCTTGATAAGGGATTTATTCATCCTAGTGCTTCCCCATGGGGTGCTCCAGTTTTGTTTGTTAAGAAATATGATGGTAGTATGAGAATGTGTATAGATTACTGAAAATTGAATAGGGTCACTATTCAGAACAAGTATCCTTTGCCTCGAATATATGATCTTTTTGACCAATTGCAAGGTGCATCAGTTTTCTCCAAGATTGATCTAAGGTCTGGTTACCATCAATTGAAAATTAGGCCTGAGAATGTGCCCAAGACGACATTTAGAACCCGCTATGGGCACTATGAATTTCTGGTTATGTCTTTTGGTTTGACTAATGTGCCTGCAGGTTTTATTAGTTTGTTGAATGGGGGTGTTCAAGCCATTTCTTGATTCTTTCGGCATAGTCTTTATTAATAATATTTTGGTCTATTCGAAACGTGAGGTACAGCATGTCGACCATCTTCGTATTGTTTTGGGTGTTCTTGGGAAACAAAGGTTGTATGCTAAATTTTCTAAGTGTGAATTTTGGTTGACTTTTGTGGCA